>JADLZK010001605.1:0-32691 GCA_015847255.1 Hyparrhenia diplandra | reverse complement strand
ACGTCAAGGTGCTAGTGATGCCATATGCGGTGGCGGCGGCGGGAACAACTGCAGGAATGGCGGCTGTCGCCCCGACGATGCCCCCCTCGTCGCCGCAGTACTCCATGTGCGTGTTTCTGCTAGACGCACGCGACGGCCTGCCGAGCCTGGTGGACAAGTTGACGTACCCAAGCTTCCTCCAGGAGCACATGCCGGAGCGCAGTGTCCGGGTCGGCGACTTCCAGGTGCCGCAGGACACGTGCAAGATGGCGGCGACAGCGATGGATACTCCCGAGCAGTACTTCTTGCCGATAGGGGCGGCGGCGGGGTACAGAGGTGCCGGCCAGCGCGCCAGACTGGAGGAGAAGGCTGCGGTGGCGGCGCTTGCGAGCGGGGAGTCGAGTCCCCCGCGACGGGCGACGACGAAGAGGAAAGGTGGGACCCACAGGAGTAGGGGCCATCCAGATCTAGGGGGTAAAAGCTAAAATTTGAGGTTTTATAAAATTTGAGGTCTCAATTAAGGGCTCCATTGGAGTTGATTTTCTCCCCAAACCCCCTAAAATTTAGGGTAGAGGCTCAAATAAGGGGTGGGCTGGAGTTGCTCTTACTAACATATTCTCCTAAAACTTTCGCATGCTTTGTACATCAATGACCCTGAGTCTAGAACGGAGTCCACAGAACTGCTCACGTCCCAGGGTGTAACACCCGATGTTTGGTCCACATTTCTCTTGCATTACATGAGCTCTAGAGCATCTTTGATATGTTTATCAAATCATGTTGTTTGCCAACTCACAAAACAATATAGGAAGGAAAAAAACTCCATCTCCAAGAGTCTGACATCATTCACTCCCCAAAATCAATTTTTAGCTATTTAAATGCAATAAATAAAAAATAAAAAACACTTTTGCAAAGTGAACACATATTTTTTCGCAAATTAATCAAGCCCATATATATAAATCTATGTGTTTAGTATTTATGCAAAGCGAACACATAAAAAAGTTTCTATTCACATATGGGTCCTTCTTGTTCCTGGGATTGGACCAAACATAGGGTGGGCTATCGGGGTCGGAGGGCCGAGGCCGGCAGTGGGAGGGGGCGCCTGGCCGGCGACGAGCAGCACGGCTGTGGCAATGGAACAACCAACGCACACCCACATAGGGCTTTTGGCCGGTCACCAACAACCAATCTACTCACGGAGACAAGGAGTTCAGTATGCAAGCAAAGAAGGTAGTAGCAGCCGGCGCCAACCACCAACATCGGCGGTGCAAGCAGCAAAGCAAGGCGAGGCTACGTCGTGCTCCTCCTCCTGTGATCATGTCATGCCCTACATTTTGGGAGTGGACTAAAAAGGACGCAACGGGAGTATCACATCAGCAATCAATCAGATTACTCTAGGTGCAACCGCCGGTAAAACAATATATTGGTGATGCGAACCCGCTAGGTTTTGTTCCCAATCTTTTGATGAGAGAAACGGGATAAGTCGATTTGGAGAAGGAGACAATGTTCACGGCCTGACTACAACAATTCAAGACGTAGCAACCGATACACCACCTCCAATGGAGTACAATCAACCCACCACTAGGGCACCTGTCCTGCAAGCAATTGAGAACTAGCAAGAACAAGTAGAAACAAGCATCGAATTGATAGATAAAACTGAAGGACTCAAACAGAATTCACAATATGGTGGGGTTCTGTAAACAATCAGATGGGCGGTTGGTCCAACATGTGCGCTGAAAGACAGTAGTAGTGGCTAACTCGACGAAAACAAAACCCAAGTCTTCTTGGTGGCGGCTAAGGGGGTATAAGAACATTGGATGACAAACACATGGGTGTCGGGTTATGCTACAACCCTAAGACGTTGATACATGGCCCAAGGACCCAAAAGACGTCAACACAACAATTTACACATTCTAGATGTCGACCTCTTTTGGCGATTCCCGTCAACTCTTTATGAATTTAGCCGTGGGACCAATTCCATTGGAAAAACTTATCTCGTTAGCTTTTCATCCATATGTGGAACACCCTAAATGAAGTTTGTGTGCGACCTAGGTGCCGTTTTTGGTGCGGATTGTTCATGCAGTCCGAATCCAACTCCAAAATGCGTTGGACTTGGACTCTTTATTTCTTTGTATCAAAAGTGACATGGTGGCCTGGTGGAGAACGTTAGGATACTGGCACTTGTTGCCCAATCTACTTCATAGACCTTCCATGTTTTCCATATGCAATCAAACCTTGCATTGATCCATGTATGCAATTCTGGAAAAGAAAATGTACAAACTTGAAGGTGCAACATCAATCCACAAAATCTACAAAATATAAAGCTCAAGTAGAATGGATTCACCTTTAGTTTTGAAGTGGTTGACAAGCTCATATCTGGGCCCATGATGTCTTCATCAAACCCGAAGCGCTTACATGTCGTCGACTACTCACCCATTGTACATATAAATGAGCGCTATACGATTCTATGCTTAGAAGTTGGCCGACCTATGTAGGTGGCCCCCACCTTCGGTGCCTTGCTCTGTTGAGTCCTCTAAATCCTTCCTGCATCGATATCCATTTCGAATATGCTTTGTATGTAGTTGTATTGGATATTCCTTGAGTCTTTTTTTGTTTAATCCCTATAAAGATATAGATTCATCAAAATTGTGGAACTGTGTCAGTTTAACCCCTAAGTCTATGTTCATATTCGTTTTATACCCTTTTCATGTTTCGATGATGGTTTGAAATAGTTGTTAATTATTGTCAACAATGGGCCACAAATATGGTCTTGAAGACTAGACCATGAAGATCAATTGTTGTATTCCTTGTCCCTTGACGAGTTTTTCCCCACTGAGATTTCTCACACAAGGTTTTCAATGAGACAACAAGTGTGATATGGCTACCACGTGTGATGTACTCTTTTCTCCTACCTTTTGCTCCACTGGTTTTTTTGGGAGAGTTTTTGATGATGCTTGTACACAACACGATTTACCCGAGAGGTAGTGTCGTGAAACATGACTACATCCATGTGGGTGAATCCCGATTCCTGTAATCAGTGTTGAAACAGTAATCCTATTGTGACATGTGATTACATGGAAATATGTAATAACCCTGTGAGGAAGATTAGCAGGAGATCCATTGGGCGATGCTGCTTTCCCACAGGCTCTAAAAATAGGGAGACTGGGTGCTCGCACCTTTTCCTGGGATTTTCCCAGGATTTACCGGCGTTATGCATTAAGTGGTAAGTGACGTTCCCGTCGACGACGAGGCGCCTATGGTGACTTCGAGAATCTCCAGATCTGTTGGCTGCCCAGTCCTTCGGAGGTGCTCATAGGGGTAGGGTTTACGTACGTGTGTTCATAGGGGTGAGTGTGCGTGCATGTTTGTGAGCGTCTGCGTTGTACTGTGTAATTTTCAAAAAAAAAAAAAAAAAATAGTATGAAGTGAGGTCCTGTAATTTCCTACCTACATCTATGTTCATAATGTGTCCGTATTGTACTCTTATGTGTGCGTCTTGGAGAACGATTTCTCAACACTAAATATGTAATGATCGCATTCTTGGAGGTACGCTTAAGTTCTGAATATCGTGTGATGCCCTACCTCAGTTCTAAATTATAGTTAATTTGACTTGACTGAGTGTCTTATTAAAAATATGTGCATATATACACAAATTTAAATGATACTTGAAGAAATTTTTGAATAAGAAAAGTGGTCAAATGATAATAAAATAAGGCACTACAAAAAAAATATTATTTTATATAAAATTTTGAATAAGATAAGTGGTCAAATATTTCGTTAAAAAAGTCAAAATCAATTATAATTTCAAAAGGAGAGAGTACTATAGTGCAACAGCAAGACCCTGTTAGGTAAGTTATTTTCTTTTTCCCTTGGAAGGAAATGTACGCGTGCATTGACTCTAAAGTCGAGAGATTCCAAATACAAGAGTGCCACACCCCAGTAGATGGGCCCTAGAGGGGCCGCCCCAAAAGAGGCTGCTTGGCCGGCAGAGGGCGCCCCGGCCTTGGCGCGCGCCTCCTCCCGCCGCCGCCACCCTTCCGCGATTTTTTAGAAATTAATGCAGGAGTTTGGTTAGGATAATTTAAAACTTTTTGGTGTGAAGGAGATATTTCCAATCTATAAGGAAGTCTCCTATTAGGATAAGAATAAGGATTTGCTTGTAAAAGATATTCGATCTTATAAGGAAACCTTTAGAGATTGCTTGAGATACAAGTTTCATAGGAGGACTATATAAGTAAGGGGTCTATAATCTCTTAGGAGCAAGCAATAAAAGAAATATTTTCCATCCTCTCTCTCTGCCCGCCGCCCCCCCCCCACACCCCACACCCTGTCACTCCTCGCCGCCGCCGGCCCCCCGAGGCACACGCCGGCCCTTGTCGCCGCCGCCTCCCGTCGTGGCTGTGACAACCGGTATCTGCCGGAGGCCACTACGATCCACTCACCACCATGGACGCTGATTCGAAGAAGCTTTTGCAAGATCTATCCAAGCAGTTCACCATGATCACCAAGCGCCTAGACACGCTCGCCGATCAAGTCTCCATCCTCTCCGGTGGAGGAACGCAAGTGCAAGATGGTGGCCGAGCTGGAGAAGGAGATGAAGGCAGCCATGGAGGACTCCGTACGTGCCTTCATCAAGGGCTATTTGGAGGGCGCCAAGACATCCACCGAACCGGAGATCGCAGCAGAGTTGGAGACCAGGCTGGCCGCCATAATGTACACCAGCCCCTTCCAGTTGCTCCTCCAATTCACTTTCCCGGGCTAGCTCCTCATCTGCACAAGCTGTCCTTTCCGACATACAATGGCAAGGAGGATCCCCTACCTTGGATCAACCGATGCGAACAGTTCTTCAGAGGTCAAGGTACGCCATCCACAGATCAAGTCTGGTATGCATCTTACCATCTCACAGGGGGAGCACAACAGTGGTACATGAGGTTATCCCAGGCGAAGCTGGTAACAGATTGGGTTTGCTTCGCCCAGTATGTCAATGAGCGTTTTGGTCCAGCTACTCGACGCAATCCGCTGTGCGAGCTGGCATCTCTTCGCAAGATAGGAACCGTTGACAAGAACACAGAGCAGTTCCTAGCGCACGTGGCATGGGCTAGACACCTCGACGATCAGCAGTAGGTCAACATCTACACAACGGGACTGGGTGAACTGCTGCAGACCGACGTTGAGCTCTAGAATCCCAAGGACATGGATACGGACAAGTTGCTCACCAGGGCGCACGAACGATGACTCACCATCCTTTACAACCTCGGCAAGATGGCGCCACAGCGAGGCAAGGCGCCACCTCTGGCGCTACCTGCGGCACCACCACCGTCGACGACTCCAACAACGGCTACATCGACTCGACCGTTCAAGCGGCTGACCCCGGAGGAGATGACCGAACAACGCAAGGTGGGACTGTGCTTCAACTGTGATGAGCCCTTCTCACGTGGTCACAAGTGCAAGCACCTCTTCGACATCACGGTCTTCAACGACTACGACGACGACAAAGATGGCACCACCGCGGCTGACGGCGCCGATGGCGCCGACTTGAGGGTCCTCATCGAGGATCCGGCTCCCCGGTACGTGTGTTCACTCTCTCCACCTGATTGGGGTGATTTCAAGCACTAGTGTCAGCATCGTCATCGATTCGGGAGCCACGCACAACTACGTTGATCCTTGCGTGGTGGCTACAGCCGAATTATGCACGCAGCCAGTTCAGGTGACATTCACAGTGGGCACAAGCGCTATCTCGACATGCCATGTAGCGGTATACGACGTTCCAGTCTGCATCGACGCTAACACCTTTGACATCGACGCCTACATCCTCCACATTAGTAGCAGCATCAACATCATCCTGGGCATGCCATGGCTAACAAGCTTGGGGAAGGTGACTTGGGACTTCGCATTGCACGTGCTAACGTACTACAGGTAGGGGCATGCCTAAACATTCATGCAGGCACCGCCCCCGCGCGTGGACCTGGAGGCGCCCAGGTCAGCTCGGCCTGGCCACCAGATTGGTGCACGCGGCTACGCTCCACGTCTCGGTAAGCGCCCGAGGCATGCCAGTGCCCTCGACCTCTATGACACATCGTCAGGTGTCTTTGTTCAGCTTCGTCAGGCGACACTTGAGGACCACCACCTGCGCCAGATAGCCCCCGACGCAGTGGCGGGGGCAGCTGTATGGCGAGGTCGGGCGGCCGCCATACCTAAATTCTATAGAAAACACTAGTATATTATGTGTATATACGTAAAATATGCATGGCTCATAGTGTGCAGCACAGATGGACAATATTGCAGATGTATTTTGTTTTGTCGACTGATATCTGATGGGCCTGCCATCTACGTCAAGGTCGAGCCCACGGCACTGTCCACGGAAGGAAGCGTGGTACTCATGTCGTTCTGCCTTCCTAGGCGATCGACTGCTCCAGTACGCGGTTCGCCCGACGCGGTGGTACTATATGTGTATATACATGAATCACATAATAATATACATGTTTAGATAATGTTATAGTGTGTCTTTGCATATTTGAAAGTTAAATTATTTACGTTCGACCTTTATAAACCAGCCACACCTAGAAAATATTTCTACCTCCGCCACTGCCTCGACGTCACCACGGGCGTCGCCGCTCCGGCTTGGACACTGGAAGATGGCTTCCTCCTCTTTGATGGTCGCTTCTACCTTCCATCATCCTAAGCACTACTATCGGATCTGTTGGACGCTCTGCTTCAAGGTGGGATTTGTCGGACCAACTACCTCGCTCTAGGTACCTACACCGCTCCACCGACGACCGCAGCTCCAACGACCATCCTGCTCGGTAGCGTGTGGCCACGACACCTGATAAGGTCTGGCCCGATCTTCCATGAGGTATGTGATAAATCGATTGGTGGAGAACTCGACGTTGACGGTCCGGCTTCGAATCAACACAAATTTGACCCTGCAACCGCTACACCACAACTCCAATGGTTATCAACCAAGCACGACTTGATTGACCTCGCCAAGAAGGCTTTCCCGCAAGCGAATCGAGAACACAGGCAAGAGCAGATAAGAACGCAATCTGAATATTGCAATTATGAATGACGAACGGAATTGATGGGGTTCGAGCTCGGATCACAAAAGAACTAATCGCCACAGGTGTGAAGAACAAGAACGGGGGCCTTGGATTACTGTAAGCGGAATAATCTTCACGGTTACAATGAATCAATCAAGTTTCTCGATGGAAAACTCAAACTAAACAAAACCCGACTCTAACCAGCGGTGGCTACTGAGTTTATAACGTGGGGAAGGAAGCTAGGGTTGGGGGCGACCAGCACGGAGGTGCCCACAACTTGGGCTTAAGGCCCGACACGATACATGGCCAAATCGGCCCGAAACAGGTGATGCAGCACCTTGCTGTGGTCACACAGAATGATCCACGGGCCATATGGAGCTGGGACCAGATCCAAAACGACGGCGTCATCGTCCCCTTTCCATAGAGTCCAAGATCGCCCCGTTTCGATATCCTATGAGGGAGTTACGACCGAAACATTGACGACATGTCTGCTGAATCCGAGGGTGACATGGAAGCTGAGTTGGAGATGAGTTGCAACTTGGGAAAGACCGTGGCGTAGGCGTGTCCAGCACGGTGATGTCCTCATCAACGCCACCATGTGGGCATAGCCCGCGTCGTCTTCTTCAACAACATGCATTGTCAGTTCTTCAGCGTCGACAACATCTACATCCACTACGACGCCGACAAGGAGACACACCGGCTCTCTCCTTGTATGTTCGACATCGGCTCCTTTATGTACGGTACGATGCTCTATTTTGTAGCTTCCCTGCCAATGCGCCGTGATGTCACTATCTGGCGCCTCATGCCCTTCTTCATCACACCACCACCGCTAGATCGCTTCACATTCTTGGAGAGGCCCTCGTGACATGCTCCATCAACACCTAGAAGCCGGAGTCCCAAGAGAGCTTCTACGGGCGGCTCGTAGGGAGACAGCAGCTTCGCAGGGCCGGGCAGTGCATCAGTACATCTACCACGGGTACATCAGTAACCTTCACTACTTCATTGAGTTTGCCTTGATCCGTACCAGGGAGAACATGATCCTTGCCAATCCGGTTCATGGATGTTTGGTTCTACGCGTCGAGCTCATCATGCCAAGTATCCCAGATCTTGCTCCAGGTGTCACAGAATGGACTTTTATCTTGCGCGAGGACGCACTTGGTAGGAGAGGGGGGGGGGATGTCACACCCCAGGCGATGGGGCCTAGAGGGGCCGGCCCAAGAGGCCCGTGGCGGCGCGGCGCCCCCCCTAGCGCTAGCGCCTCTCGCTGCCGCCACCCTTCCGCCGAATTTTTGAAATTAATGCAGGAGTTTGGTTAGGATAATTTAGGACTTTTTGGTGTGAAGGTGATATCTCCTATCTATAAGGAAGTCTCCTATTAGGATAAGAATAAGGATTTGCTTGTAAAAGGTATTCCGGAAATCTTTAGAGATTGCTTGAGATACGAGTCTCATAGGAGGGCTATATAAGTAAGGGTCGGTAATCTCTTAGGGGCAAGCAATAAAGAAAATATTTCCCTTCCTCTCTCTCTCTCTGCCTTGGCCACCACCCCCCTCCCCTGCACCACGCCTGCCGCCAGCGCCCCGCTCCTCGCCGCCGCCGCCCGTCGCGGTTGTGACAAAAGAGTAGGGCAGTTTGCTAATGAGCAAACAAAAAAGAGGCATGCCCATTGGCGCTCTCAAGATCGATGTAATTGAGCTGTCTTTCACACTTTGTATCGAAGAATTTGGAATTGAACATTGATGAGGTCAAGAGATTTGATGTAGGTGACTTGAGAATGGACGACCTTGGAGAGATGAGAGACATGCTGGGCCGAATTGTTTACTGGTGAGACCCTCGTCAACAAAATGCATGTTTCTTGTACAAAGCAAGCCCATTGGACCCCTGGTTCGCTTTTGTACCTCTCTTTTAGTTCTTTATTAATTAATTTCAATCACTTGTCAGCTGCCTTCCTGTGTCTTGAACCAGCCATCCGAATTTGAGAATAGTCAGTTTTATTTTCCTGTTTCGTTTTACTGTCCTTCATATATTTTTGCTACAAATTTGCAATAATATATATAAAAAATTATATCATTAATTAAGAGCTGTTCAGATTTTAGATAGGGACATTTTTATTTGGATAGGTGAGCGGTGGAAGACGAATTTCTTTCACATCTTACTCACCTTGCCTTAAACCAGGAGGAAGACGAATTTATTTTGTTTTTAGACTAGAAGGGTACGTTTTCAGTAAATCACATTATGGTGGTCTCTTTTATCAAAACGTCCTAAACAAGCGACTTTTTTTTTTTGACAACCTAAACAAGCGACTTTGGAAACTAAAAGCATCTATGAAGATCAAAATCTTCCTGTGGTACATGCGAAGAGGTGTAATACTGACCAAAGATACTTTAGCCAAACAGGAATTGGCACGGTAGTAAAAACTGTTGTTTTGTCAGAAGAATGAAACGATACAACATCTTTTTTTTAGATTGCCGATTTGCATGCCTGTCTTGGATCACCGTGTCCAATATGTTCAACAGTTAGCTAGATGGGCTTAGAAAATACTTAAAACCCTTAGTTTTTTATTTTTGGTGTTGGTATCCTTAGTAGAAATGCAGTTATATTTAAAAACAAACAACCTTCCTTAGCGCCGAACATGATCAAAGCCTATTTCCCACAAGGTGATTTTAGCACCTTCTCAATTCTTGGTGCAGGTAGTAGAAGTGTTTTTTTTAAACGGCACATGAGTGGCGGTCTAGTCTACGGATTGATAGTTATCAGGGTGCCATGGAATAATTTTCCTTTTGTTCCCTAGTTCGGTCTGTGTGCCTTTCAGACATAGGTTTGGGAGGATTATAAAATGTTGTATCAACTTTTTTAAAATTAATAGAACTTTCCTTTTCGACAAAAAGATGAGCGGTAGATCGGATGACCTACTTCAATAATTTTCACACATGCCTGCCAGGCTGGGAATAGAGGGCACTAGAGACGTCAGTTGCATGATCATGGTTTCTTCCACTTAAAGGGCATTGGCACATATACATATTTCTGACTTTCCATCCCATCCCATTCCATCCCATCCTATCAATAATGCAAATAGCGCGGTGAGGAGCTGTTTGCTGTATTTGGCATGTTTGAGGACTTCGAACCAACAAAATAAAGCAATATACCACAACAATGAATGGTTTACAATCACTCTTAAGAAGGACCATTAGTATATATTAATATATACAACTGAGCAAGGACGATGCCATTTAGGGAGCTAAGACTACACCTCCGCGGCTATCAAACTGAGCACACAGACCTTGAAATCTCTCCATTCATAATAAAACAGGATCCACGCTCGTACGGACAAAAGCGACGCGCACTTTGGAGTTATTCTTTTAACCCCCTAAAGTGATTTAACTTTTTCATTCTATATCTAGGGCATGAATCTGATTCATTTGCGTGATTTCTCTGCCATATCTTTCGGCACAAACCTACACTTGAGAGTACATTCCCCCCTATAGTCTAGTAATTTAAACAAAACGAAACACAGAGTAGCACAATAGTTTGATCTGTGAAAAGACATAACATGCAGTTGAATTGGTGATGATATATTGACATACGACCATGCTACACAATACTAAAGCATCTCATGAGCTCCTTTAAACAACTCTCCAATTTGCTTTTCGGCAAAAGGAAAAAAAAAACTCTCGCTCCAGCAATTTTGTAACTGCACTCCATAATATAATGATACAAATATTTGGTAGAACTAAAGAACTGCCCGCTCCAGCAATTTTGTAACTGCACTCCACCATAATATAATGATACAAATGTTTGGTAGAACTTCTATTTGTCCGGGCGATCACTCCGCCACAGTTTTTTCTTACAGTTTTCCTCTCCCTTTCCTTCTTCCGCCCATTTATGTTTATGGGACTTCGACAAACTAGCTATTGAAACTACTACGTACATCTTTCCAACGAGTCAAACTTTTTTAAGTATGACTAAATATATTAAAAAACTAGTATTAATTATGTGTACTAAGTCTCATTAGATTAATAGTGAAATATAGTTTCATATTAAACATATTAGGAGATACAAATATCGTTATAAAATTAGAATTAAGCTTACAAAAAGTTTGACTACTCAAAAAGCGAGACCACTATTCATTTAATTCACTTGACATAATCATTGGTTACTAAATAATATGTAAACAACTTTTGGAGATGCATAGCTCTGGAGACTACTAAGCATCTGGAAACAATATATATAAGATAAGATATATTTGGCGGTGGCGCTTTCAGTTTCCAAAGCACACACTATATCTAATCGTGATTACTTGTTCAAGTAAGGCATGTATTCCAATGATTTGCATATACGATGAGCGTATCAAATGGGTTTTCTTTATGGATATGGCTTTAACACCTTGTTATTACTTGGTAAATTCTACGTGCGTCATCTTCAGGTCAATAAAATAAGCACAACTGATTTGGTAAGAAGTTGAGGTGGCATTATTAGCCTATCTTGTATCTTGAATTATTGCTTTCTAGTAACAAGCGCTTGTTATTATTATATTATAACTACTAGTAGCATTTGGCTTACCACTTGTAGGATCTCTGGAACGGTCGGAAGCTGGGGTGTGTGTGTGTGTTGAATAGACATTTAAAATTAAACTCGAAATCCGTTAAGAATTGTAATACCCGGTTTTAAGGACAAAATCAGGTACACACCATATGTGAGCCCAGGAAGTCAAATATCACATATAGTCACAATTAAAGAAAATATCAAAACATAATGCTTAATATATAACGAACTTAGTATAGAAACATAACCTCCAAGCGCGAACAACAGAAAGACACTTCGATCCTGGGGTGAAGCCTCCACTCTACAGGGACTCACTGACTGGTTGATCACAAGCCCGACTCCTTCAATCTCTAGCAAACTGGCAACCTCCCTGGTTTGTGTGGGAAATTGCAAGGGTGAGTCCATGTCAAACTCAACAAATATAACATGGGGTTTATGAGGCTCAAAAGGCTGACACTAGTTTAACTGCAATTCGCTTTTAGTTGATCATAGTTTTAGGCATTAGCATCAAGAATTCTCAATAACCCATAATCATACGAATAAACAAGTATGAACAATAATATATCATGAGTAAATCATAAAAAAAATTAAATAGTGATCATCTATTTTGTGAGTGACTCTAAGGCCGTTCATAACCGCGAACACGGCTGATATATCAGTTTTTAACTCTGCGCAGAGGTGTACACTTTCATTATGGGTTATGATTTTTAAAGGAGTAGGTTTACGACTCCCTAAACAATGAAAATCATATAAAGTATTTCAAAGGTTTGTCTAACATGTCAGTAGCCCACAGGTACAAACCCCTATATATCTCCTAACCGGTAGCCCCAACAAATAGTTAGACAAAATCCTTTGATCAACTAGAGGCATGTGACCCCCATAGTTGTACTGTATATCCCAGATGATCAGTTACGAAATAAGTCCTTATGGAGAGCTAAGAACATCATAAATAAATAAAACACAAGCACTTTCGCCCTATGATCACCCAACAACATCATAAGTCATAATACTTTCATTAACCTTTAAACAAGAACAATAGTTGGTGTATGTAGAGCACTAGCAAAATTACTACTCAAATGCAAACCCATAGGTGGCAAGGTACAAGTTAGCAATAGCCAGGAAATCCTTAATGTCGATCAAGGTGGACACATGCATAAGGAATTTAATTATTAAGGTGAATAGGACAGCAAGGAAGGTCCCATGCTATACTTGCCTTAAACTCGGATCCTTCTTATTGTTCACGCTTTCATAGAACTTTTGAGGATCCTGATCTTCCACGAACTGCTCACCGATTGTTTATCATCACAAAACACCACACAAGCATTCAAGCAACCACCATCTCAAGCATCAAAGACAAACCTAGAAGCATTACATCAATCATTCTATATTAAATAAGATACAAAGGTTATTAAACACTTTGGGTTGTGTTCTAAGATCTTGGGAGTACAAAAGATATGAGAGTTGAAGGAAAAGATGGGAATAAATGGATTCAAGTGAACAAAGTATAGATGAAATGACATAGTTGAACTTATAGTCTTGAAGCTTGGTAGGATCATGTGCAGCTAAAAGACACACAATCATGTTGGAGGGCTCAGTCATTCATGCAATAGTTTGGTGAGGAACGTTGCGAATCACCAAGGCATCAAGGACATGCACATCGGTGGATAGTGATGTATAAGATGACCGAGTGCATGGTTAGGACAAAAGGCCAAAGGTTACTAAATTTGTGTAGTTGCAAGGTGCTATATGAAGGATATTGTGGCACAAAGGACATGATATTTGGATCATCAGATAGCCAAGGAACAAGATGGCAAAAAGGCATTGCATAGTTGTTG
Source organism: Hyparrhenia diplandra (assembly GCA_015847255.1). Classification (NCBI taxonomy): domain Eukaryota; kingdom Viridiplantae; phylum Streptophyta; class Magnoliopsida; order Poales; family Poaceae; genus Hyparrhenia; species Hyparrhenia diplandra. Next base: position 19,301 of record JADLZK010001605.1, on the reverse strand, counting down.
GCATGGTTGGAGCAGTGGCACAATGATGCTTATAACTGAAGTGTTGAATTGTATATGGCAAAGAAAACTTGCATAGAGGTGTGTGAGTTTATGGTATACATTGTGGTTGAATGGCATTACCACTGAAGCAACGATGCACAATGGGAACACGCATGCCAACCGAGATCAACGTGGCTGCAGGACAGCAAGGACATGAAGCAAGAAAAGGTTAATATATCTTTCATAATTAATACTATGATCATGAATCTTTGCAGGGGCATGTGCAACTATATAAATGAGATTTATGCCAAAGGATGTATCAAGGGTTTCAATAGATCAATGGGAACGCCACTGCCAACAACCAGGGGTTGCTGATTGGACAGCAGGAGTAGTGTCGGGTACCAATATCGCGGGTACCCTTAACAAGCACCAAATCGCGGCAAAAGCCCAGCAACGGCTCGGCCCAAACCGACTTCAATGCAAGATCAGCCCACCACCTAACCTCCGCCTCGTACGACCTCGGAGGTTGAACGACCTAGCTAGAGGTCGTGAGCTCACGAGCTCACATCGAGATGGACCGCGTGACCCTAGAGGTCACACGGCTTACCTCCGACTTGTACGACCTGGAAGTCATAGCAACTCTCGGCCCAAGCTGGCCACGGTTTGAGATTGGCCCACCAACCAAGCCTCACCTCGCACGAGCTCGGAAGCCGGATGACCAAGCTCCGCCTCATACGAGCTCAAGGTCGCGTTGTCCTAAAAACGCACCAGCCCGCGAGCTCGAGGCCTCACCGAAATAGACCGGGTGGCCTTATGCGAGCTCGCGGCCCCACCGAAGTGGATCCACGACCTTGAAGACCGTACGAGCCATTTCCGACTCGCATGACCTGAAGCTCGGAGCGACGCAGAGCTGATGAGCTCGCGAGGCTCCAGGGCCGTGTCAAGACAAACCGCGCGACCACGGAGGCCGCGCGGCTTATCTCCGACTCACATGACCTGGAGCTCGGAATGACAGGAAACTTATGAGTTCGCGAGCTCGCACCCGTGCCAAGACAAACCGTGCGTCCTCGCAGGCTGTGCGGCTTATCTCCGACTCGCACGACCTAGAGCTCGGAGCGACGCGAAGCTCACGAGCGCGCAGGGCTCCAGGACCACCTACTTGTCTGGCCACTCATCCCTATGAGGGGACGGGCAAAGTCAGATCTACAGTAGCGAGGTCCGATTAGGCGGAATCAAGTGCCGCAGCTATGCGCCGCAGCTATGCCCTGCAGCTATACACTGGAAGTAGATATCAACGCCCCTGGCAGACATGACGTATCGACCCGGATGCCGAATCCGTATCCCGACAACCTCAAGACGACAAAAGCAATGATGACTGCTACGAAGCGTGCGTCCTGACGGCCGCCCGCATGCCCCCCTGAACATGTCAGGGCTGCCCGCTTCCACCATGCTCAGCAGGGAATTCAGACGTAGTCGTCGGGATACCCGCTCCCGGACAGCTGTGACAAGACAAGGGCAGCTCGGTAACCGCATCGCCCGCACGCCTCCTTCCTTTTATACTTTCTTTACATGTCCCTTCCCTGGTGGCTCCTCCTGTGCATCCCTTGTGAATATAAAAGGGATCCCTTGGCCACCGGGAAGGGGGGAGAGCTTCCCACAGACACGGAACTCTACGATATTCTTATGCACACACCACTCACAGAGACTTGGGAGTCCGCTCCCTCTCTCGACCTGCTTGTATTCCCCTGCTACGAGCATTTGAGCTCAGATACATAGTGACTCGACTGGATGTAGGGCACCGCTTGCCCGAACTAGTATAAACCCTGTGTCTCCTTCGAGCTTGGTCATCGGAGTCCCACACAAGCCGTACGATTTTACTGTGTTCATGGTATAGAACCACGACAAGTAGCAAACACTTCGGCTTTGATATCTTGGCCATCAAGGATTACATGGCCAAAAGGTCTTGCGGGATCATGTCCAGGGATGTCATGAACATCTAGGTTAAAGGACTTGATGATTTCGTCAGCAGATAAGCAGGGAACGCCATAACCACTCAAAGCTGTAATTTGCCAAGGCAACAGGAACAACAGGCATGGACACGAAGATATCTCTTATTTCTCAACTCCTCTGGATAAACTATTTTATAGAGGTATGTTCAAGGATGTCATACACAACTCCACCAAAGGGATTGATGATTTGATCCACGAAACAGCTAGGAACGCCGATTCCATTAACAGCAGCAACGCTGGCCGTGACGACAGCAACACATACAACGAGTAAAGTTTGTCGGGGAGCAACCGTACATCATCTAAGGTACTCCATATGCAGCAAGGAACTTGAAAATATTATGGGGATGATGATGGAGTGTTCTCACCATGGGGGATGTCTTGTGGAGCAATGTGAAGCGTTAACGACGACCGATGACAACGATGCGATGCGACATGGCTTCCTTCTCGTGTTGCGGTTGATCGGGGGTAGCAATGGGGGAGGGGGAGGAGATGTAGGGGCGTCCTCCTCTGTTCTTGATGTTGGGAACGAAGGGGAAGGTGTGCGGGGGCCTACAGGGAGGTATATGTGAAGGCGAAGGGATGGGAGATGAAGAGATGGGAAGGCAAAGGGGTCATGCTTGATATTTTACCCAAGATGAAGAGGGCTGCCAAGGGTGATGTGGGAGAGAGGAGTGAAAGAGTTAGAGGGCTGGTTGGACTTGATTTTGGACCACAAAGGAGAGGATGATGATTAGGCTTTGACCAATGGCAAGAGCCAAGACACGGTTTGGACCCGATTCGGCCTGAAGTGAAGATAGAGTTAAATATAGGGTTGGTTGCTTGTGGTCGTTTTGGGTTGTGGATTTGATCAAGAGGAGAAGTAGAGGGAGGAATTTACAAGGATGTTGCCCAAAGAGAGGAAAAAAGGGAAAGTCAAAATCGATATTAACTTGGGTGCATGACAAGCGATTGGTTTGATTTGCGCAAGCGATTAGAGAAGTGATACCATGATTGATCGTATAACATAGATTTTTGGATTTGGAGAAGACTCAAACATAAGGGTTCAAGATCTCAATATAAGGAGATCAAAGAAAGGATAAAAGTAGAGAGCACCTTAGGACATGACTAGTTAAGGTGCGTGACAAGATGAAAGTTGGAAAACTATCAAAGCTTTTGGTCAAAACCACACAATACAAAAATTCCAATGCAAAAGCATGATTACACAAAAATGTTTCTAGGCCTTGTAGTTGATTTTACTTTCACAAAAGATATTATTTGCCTAAGTTTAAATTCCCAAAAATTGCATAATTAAATTAATTTAACCTATATTTTGAAAAATGCAAAATTTGGGGTGTTACAAGAATAGAGGGTGGCACTGCCGCACTACGCAGAGATAAAATATCACAAAACTAAATTTGACCAACAAATATGATATGATATGAACTTATAGCCTTCCAGAACAGATATACACCACAGATCGATATTCAAACACTACTACAGATTCGCACATCACTGCCGCCGTCATGTCCTCTGGTAGTGATGACCATTTCAGGCACGGGAAAAATAGAAAGAATCCATGGACTCAGCGAAATCCGCCAGTGAAGATTTACATTGCTACCAGTTCTTATTATGCCCCGATAGTGATCTGAAGGACACATATCACTGTTGGGTATAAATAAAAACCGATATCTCACTACATCCACTGTCAGTACTTGTCACATAAAACTTGGATGTGATAGCTCCAGTAGTGATGTACCGGTTCACTCTTGGTTTGCAAACTGCCGGCAGTGATAAGCTGCCAGCTCAGAAAGGCGACATGAGTGTTCTCTCATTCCTATTTTGTACCATCCTGAGAATAGAGGCTCGCGTTTGGGCCGTCCCTTCCATTGTTGAGGCCGTTCTAATCGGTGAAGCAATTGCTTGTATTTGAAGAATGGCTTGATGTTTTTGGTTTAAGGTTCTTTTGATTTGTTCCCTGATTACCTTTGTTTTGTTGGCTACATTGCTTGATTCTTGTTCTTGTTCTTTCTACATTCTAGAGCCGTGAGCTCCAGTTGAACTTAAATTGTGTAAGGCTTCCAAGCAGTTTGTGGAGAATCCATCATCCAAAAGGTTGGTTGCCTAATTATGTCCTATTCCTGTGATGCTATAATTAGTTCTTGTTTGGATGAGAGTAGAGATTTTATAATTTTGACGATCAAAATAGTCCATGTGTCACCTACCAACCACATTGTTTTGAGGTAAATTGATCAAGTCTTCAATTTCACTTCTATGTAGAAATGGATCGAGAGTGGATGTTTCTATCCCGAACTGCCGACGGTTCACACAGGGAGTCAGCGACTTTCTGTCTGTTGCCAAAGCTAATGTTGTGATGGAAACCTGATATTCTGCCCATGCAAAGATTGTATGAATCAATGGAAATGGGCTCAACCTAAGTCTATCCGGAACCACTTGATTACCAGAGGGTTAATGCCAAGCTATACGATATGGAGTGTGCATGGTGAGGTTGGTGTGAATGTTCCATAAGAAAACAATGATGATAAGGGCATTCCTGTCGTGCACAAGGTTGATGCTAACGGCGTAGCCATGCATGAGGTTAGTGACTTGCTTAGGAAAACTCTTGCTGATGACACCAAGAAAGATGATGGCCTTTCTATGCTGCTACATAATGTAGAGAGCGGATTTCTTAGTGCCAAACAGGTGAAAAAAGCTAGAGAAAATGAGACAAGATGGAAAACGCAGTGAACAAACTAGAGGCCAACATTATGCAGTTCGAGTACAAATCCACAAACGGGGTGAGCGATAAAGGCTTCAATTAGTTGTTAGGTATAATAAGAATGAGTTGATAGAGAAGACATACCTGGGCAAGCAAATGATCTGCCCATCGCCCTCTAGGTTGAAAAAATCCACGCATGTTCCAATAGTTGTAAAGCACCACGCTACAATGAAGGGTCATCAAATGAGCGTACCAAGAGAAGAGGAGGTCCCGCTAAGCTCGTTCGGTATTTCCTATAGCTCCCCGGGTGCATAGGCTGTTTGCATGTGCAAAGTCAGCCAAGCTGTTGTGCTGGCAGTGGATTTCTCTCCGATCATTGTCACACCCTGGTCTTCCAGCTCTTTATCCATACACCGGACTCTCTATGGTGAATGTTCCTATGAGGAATATTCTCCTAGGCGTTTCCTTAATCCGTACATTTGATCAGCATACTTTCTCTCGGCTGTGTAGACTGTGCTTTTTGGAAACAATGAACCGTCCACAGAAGAAGCACGCTAACTCTCGACAAACGCACTCAGGTTTTTTTTTTTAGAAAAGGGAATAAATTAATATCCCAGCTTCTGCATTGATCAATGCATATGGTTGTTCGTTATTACAAAACCAGAACAAACACTTTAGGGTATCTCAAAAATAAAACTTTGATCCATGAAGATGATAAAAGGCGAAGACTACAAAGCAATTCTATTACTAAAGCTCCAACCATGTTTAGCAAATACTTCCATCGCGGCTGTTTCAATGGTCTTGCAACCCATCTTAATCGAATGGCGATCCTCCTCCTCCTTCTGTAGCAGAGACCAAAACCTTGTCCAGTAGGTCCCACTGAAGATAGCCTGTAAGTAAGATGGCACTACAGCCTTATTAAAAATTACATCATTTCTGGTTAGCCAAATCACCCAACACAAAGCACTTGCACCCAAAATAATCCAAGATTTCAGGTTCCTATTTATCCCTTCCAACCAGCCTGTAAATATATTGTGTACACTAGTTGGTGGTGATAAATTTAAAGAAACATGAACAATCCTCCAAATAAATTTAGCAAAATGACAGTCAAAAAATAGGTGTTGAATAGACTCATTAGAGGAACAAAAACAACATTTCCTATCCCCTTGCCACTGTCGTCGCCGTGCCAAATTATCTTTGGTCAGAATCACTCCCTTGTACAAGTACCACAAGAAAACTTTGATTTTGAGAGGTAGTTTTAGTTTCCAGATAAAAGTATTAGTAGGTAAGGCCTGTGATCCTAATAGAGCTCTATACCTTGATTTGACAGAAAACGCACTCAGGTGTTCATGTTCAATGGAGGAGGTACTGCACAAAACCACAGATGGTCCGGAAATGTGAGAAATGAGCACACTGGACATGTCTATACGTATAAGGTCGACGTCTGTATTACCGTTCCAAATTATAGTTGGTTTTAGTTTTTTTAGATACAATGCGTTTGCTATACACTTAGTTATACACTATTTCTAGTCTAGATATATAGTAAAAGAAATTTATCTAGAAAAGCCAAAACGACTTATAATTTAGAACGGAGGAAGTAACAGTTAAGCTGACGATCAGCACTATCTCACCTGTCTCTGTCAACGTGTGGAAGATCTTTGACTAAAAAATATTCTATTTTCCTTCCTTACTTTCCGTCACCGACGATCAATATATCTTGGACTAATCTGTGTATCAGAATCTCACACATCCATGCATGTGAAATATGACAACAGTACATTCGGTCGGCTGTAAAGTGACAAATTCTTAACAAGTTGCATACGTATAAGGATATATGCAGTGGTCCATATATAATGTATGTATTCTTGCATACGTATCAGGGAAAAAGAAGTCATCCAGCGTCCATAGTATATTCTTGCTGGCGCCTAAAAAGATCCAGAAGGAATAAGCAGCCGTCCAATTGTTAAAGCACGCCGTTACATTACATCTTGATTTCACCCTTCTCTTAGCGGCATCTAATTTATCCCTTACCACCCCTTAGCGTGTAATAAGTTGTGTAATGTATTTTTTGAGGGCTCAATGGGAGAGTTGTGTAATTTATTTAATTTTATTACTAAATACAAGTCATCTTTTTTTTTGGGATTATCTGAACACTAGCTAGTAGCGAATCTTGGCATTGATGCAATGCATATATTATCCACCGCACTAGTGGTAATAACCTATTTATCTCTCACATGGTTCCTCATCCACCGACACATCAATATGTATCCGTGTGTTGCTTCTTGATACAAAAATTCCACAGGATGGTTCATATTACAATTTACAAGCATGGACAATTGTTGTGTCCGTTGTTAATTCAAATTCGACCTGCCCGGAAATATATAACTTTCCATAGGGGAAGGAAGACAATTTTTTGTTGAAAATTGTTAGTTTTGTGTAGATTAACATTTTATACACTACTGAAAATATTAACTGTGGTGATTTTTCATTTACCGTGGTGGTTTTTACAACCGCCAGGAAGATAACGCCACGGTTAATCAATGGATTAACTGTGACGGTTTTTAGACCCCCTACAAACCGCAGCGGTTAATAAAAAAAGCCAATCTGAAAACCCTAACGGCCTGGGATCTAGGCCGCCGCCGCCCCTAGATCTACCCCCACCGCCTCTGGTCTTTGCCACCACCACCACAGGCCATGTTGCTAGTTGCCGCAGTCGGATATGGGCTGCCGTTGCCGCCACAACTCGCCAGATTCATGGCCTACTGCCATGGATCTACACGACGGAAGCACTCTTCCTCATAATGTGGCCGCCGCCCCCTGCATCCACGTGACGGAGGCTCCTAAGCACCGCCGGTTGGGGGGGGGGCGCCGCCGTAGCACGAGAAGTGGAGGGAGGGGCGCCGTGGGTTTGGGGAGTAAGAACCGTTGCTCGGGAGCTAGGCGCGCACGCCATCGAGCGATGGAGGTGAGGGGGTGCTACCGGCTGGTGCTGCCACGAGCCGTGGAGGGAAGGAGGCGCTCACGGCTGAGAGGGGCGCTCGTAGCTGAAGTGTCTGATGAGTCTCGAAAGGTGGGAGGAGCGCTTGCGGCTGAAGTCTCACGTGGTGAGGAGTGGAGTGAGTGGAAGCTGAAACCCTAAGTCATGCCTTATATATTGTTGGCATGGTATTGGGTTGGTTGGGCTTCCTAGTGGGCTCGTTCATATTAACTGTGATAGGCTTTGTAACTAGACTATCACAAAAAATGTGCCATTTTCTGTGGCGAACTTTTTTCTAAAAACCGCCATGATTAATCGACTTGTCATGGTAGTTAATTTTAAAAAAACTACCATGGTTAATCGATTATTAACCATGACATTTTTTTTAATCCGCCACGGTTAATAAAAATAGAAACGCCATGTAAAAGATTTTTTGTAGTAAAGATTCTTGATGTTTTTTCCTTACTTCAAGTAATAGACTAAAGGTTTAGATAACAAGGGTCAAAATTGTAGCGATACACAAACGAAGCTAACTATATGATGTTAAGATATTTGGCAATATCCAAATTAAAACTAAGATTATATTGGTCATAACAAACTGAATAACTTGATTAAGCATGTGTCACATACTAGCATGATTCAACAAAATATAGCAAAGCATAGCATAATCCAACAATATATAGCAAAGCATAACATGATCCAACAACATATAGCAAAACATGATCAATGCAACTCGTGTAAGCATAGCTCGTACACTAGATAGATAAATGTTATGAACGATGAGATTAGATCACGATAATTATACCTGCTATTTGTAGATGTAGCTTATGGCAACGTAGATGAAGTAGATGCGGGTGACGAAGGCGTGAGTTCGTGGTCGTTGAACATGAGTTCGAGGTCGTCGGTGTTGGCGATGTCTTCCAGCGGCAAAATGAAGACTTCGGCAAAAAATGAACGATGAATACGTCGAGAAGTAGTGCCACATGTCTTGGACGGAAGGCGACCTGTGGTGAAGATTGGGAGCAGTCGCGTGAAAAATCACTTCCCGAAAACCTTATTCTCCTTCTCCCAGTGCAAGACCGTAAAGACGAGGGTTGCGGAGACCTGCTCTCCTGATCGCTGGTGCGTGCTGACGGTCGGGATGGAGAGACTTTGACAACGCACTAGTGAGTAGAGGAAAGAGCAAAATGCGTCACAGGTCTAATACCTTTTTGCTATGTGTCATCTAGGTCCATCACCTTTAAAAGTGCATTTCTGGGTCCATTACCTTCGTTTGGGGTTCACTGGGGATTCAAATCTACCGAGAAGTAGGTTGATAACCTGCCGACCGTAGCTGCCCATTTTTTTTGTTTTTTATTTTTCAAATTACTCATAATTTCATATGGAAACTTCAAAAACTTGCAACATGAAAGTTGTTCAAAATTAAAATCCCTCCAAATTTCATTTTTGAACCAAAGTCAAACTCCAAATATTTTAAAAATACTTGTTGCTCAGGTTTTATTCATAAAAATTGTTTTCATACATTCAAAAAATTGTTAAATTAGAATTCCAATACTCAACCAAAATGACTAAGTATGGGAATGCAATTTCAAAGTCAAATTTGGAGTCTATTTTTATTGTTGCTCAAGAATATTCATACCTTAATTTGGGAATTCAAATTAAAAAAATTGAAAAAAATAACTTTCTAAAATATTTGGAATTTGACTTTGGTCCGAAAATGAAATTTGTAGAGATCTTAATTTTTAGTAACTTTCTTGTTGCTAGTTTTTGAAGTTTCCATATGAATTTGTGAGTAATTGTGAAAAACAAAAACAAAAAAAAAAAAGGGTGTGTGCAGTCGACAGGGTTGTCAACCTGCTTCTAGGTAGATTGGGACCCCGATGAACCCCAAACATAGATAATGGATCCATAAATGCACTTTTAAAGGTGATGGACCTAGATGACACAAAACAAAAAGGTAATGGACATGTGGTGCATTTTGCTCTAGAGGAAAAATACTATTTTACTACTTTAGAATTTTCTAATTGAAACTCCTAATTATAGTTTTGGTGTATCTTTTCCTAGGGGGATTGGTACATACATATAGGAGGAATATCCCTACCTCCTCATCTAGTAATATGGTAGTAATTGATGTTGCACCTCCCAGCTCTACTCACTGGCTCAAATATTAAAGCCCATTAGGGAACATAAATATTGGGCATTTGAGATTTATTAGAATTTCATCATATGAATTTTAGGGGAACTATTCATATGAATTCTAGCAAGCCCCCACCGTATCTCAACTTCCCAGTGTAGATATTTTCCTTCTCTCACTACTATTTATATACTAGTGTTTTATAGAGACTGTGTTAAACTTAACATCTACCTAGAACTTCAAGTTACACCCATCCATAACTTGAACAATGGACTACGCCTTGAATTGCAAGTTTTGTGTGAATGAGCTTTACTCAAAGCCAAAGTAGTACCTGTTTGCCAGTGGCCTTACCCCGTGGGTGGAGCATATATGTCATACTCTCTGGTCTCTTCGTGAGATTACTATGGACCACCCAAGTCTCATAATCTATGACGTTTAATAGTCAAACTCATATATGTATATGCTTTTAAGAATGCTCTATAGGACAACATCTTTGCTTCTTAAAGCCAATAGAACATATTAAGGCATTCTCTCTAACCTACCATTCAGTGCCTCATTGCATTGATAGTATTGCATTTTCACATAGAGTGGGTTATAGGTTACCTTCCTTATCTTACCAATAGCTTGTTCTTCCCAGATCCTTATTCATGGGATCTCCAATCAAAAAGGTTGGGTTACTGCTATTGTAAATTCACATGGGTCTTATACCCATCCCCCTTAATGCGATTTCTATCACATTATCTGATAGCCCTTTTCTAAAGGGATCTACCAAGTTTTATATGTTTGTATATAAGATACAGGTATTACTCTAAAGTTTCTCAACTTTATAACAGTCTTCGAGCATCTTTTAACATGTTTTGTTGACTTTGGAGTATCCTTAGCACTATTCACTTTAGTGATCACTATTTGTTTATCACAGTTCATAAGGATAGTCGGTATTGGTTTCTCAACCACTGGCAAGTTAGACAAGAGCTCATGCAGCCACTCTTCCTCTATAGATGTTGTATCCAAAGGAGTAAGTTTTGTTTCCATGGTTGATTTAGTCAAGATTGTTTTTTTATAAGACCTCCATGACATTGTGCTACCTCCAAAAGTAAAGACATACCCACTAGTGTGTAGATTTGATCAATATCAGAAATCTAGTTCGAATTACTATATCCCTATAGCACAACTAGGTGTCTAGAATCGTGAATTCCATAGCTCATTATACCTTTAAGATAAAGCAAGACCCTTTTCCAGTGCATGTCAATGATCATCACCCGAGTTGGACATGTACTGTCGGTGTTTTGAGAACCGGGGTCTACCAACAAGTGTATAAGTGCTGCATGCTCCCCAAACTAGATCGTTATGCAAGATGAACACAAGAGGTTTATACTAGTTCCGGCACGGATGCCCTACGTCTAGTGAGTAGCGTGGCATTGTATTCTCTTGCACAAATGTGCTCGTAGGGGTTTACAAGCAAGCGAGAGAGGAACGGGGGTTCCAAGTCTCAAAGAAGATGATTGTGGCAAGTGCCAATAGCGTGGAGGAGAAGAAAAACCGTGTGTGAGTCTATGTTCGCCTCCCCTACAAAAGGCTCTGATCGCTTCCTTTTATAGTTGAAAGGAGGTATACGACTTACAATGCGTGTGTTTGTTTATTTTGCGAAGTATGTCTGAGACCTGTTCGCCCGAGCCCTGTGTTGGTGTGTGGTCACTGTCTTGACGTGATGGTCGTCCTTGTGGCCTTGACTTGGTAAAAAGTGTTGAGGCTGGGGGTGACAATCTGAGGCTTCAATAGGGGTTTTGTGGCCCCACGGAAGCTCCAGATTGCAAGGGCTGAGACCTGCAGATATGGGACTCTAACGAGACTTGATGGAGCTATCAAGTCTCAACAGTGAGAATAGTGGTGAGGATGGTAAAAATTGGATATGATAACTTTGCCCACTCCACCCTAGAGTTAGTAAAGCCTAAGTAGATAGCGGTCATGTCAAAGTTAGGTGGTTCAGAGTTAGCGATGGGATTTGTGGGGACGCCAGAGTGTAATAAATGCCAGCCCTACCCATCCCAGAGTTGGTGCTGAGGCCGCATGTTCACTCGAGGGGGTAGGAGGTTTCTATGCTTAGCTTGGGTGAGGTGCAGATTGCCCGAGGCCTGAGCTAGGCTCAGGTGAGTCAGAAATCGTGCTGAGATTTGATTCAAGCTCGAGCGAGTCGAAAGTTCCGCCCGAGCCCTACAATGCCCTCGGGCGAACTGATCCCTAACTTCGAAGTCCTAGTGGCTCCTCTAAGGTGACGCACTTGTGGGTGGGGCCTATGGGTCGCTCTATGGTTTGCGATTTGGCTGGTTTGCCCTTGACCCTTCATTAATGACTATGCTAAGCCTTTATTGTGCTTAACTCGACATGTACCTACTGAACCTGCTCACATCAAGATATCTAGTCTGGTTGTGCTAGCTAGATACGTGAGTCAACCAATAATCTGAGAGTACTTCAATTGATCTCTAGCACTCTTCATACTAGGTTGATTCCCCGCGCATTGCCAAAAATAATTTTAATCTAGTTAAGAGCAATGTAAAAGTAATTTCAGTAATGAACTAAATAAAAAGTGTCATGATAATCTTAGATCTTCAACTTCATGAAACAAACCTGGGTCACTAGCAGTGAAGGATAATATTTGGAACTTAATATACAACACAAAAATTCTCAGTTTGCGGCAAGAATAGATTTGGTATGAGAAAATACTAACCTGCTGGATCATTAATTGTTAGTGGGGCGTTAGTGGAGCGGATTAGGTGGCATGCTTGCATGTTTGAAAGTGTTTGTGGGGGCATTAGAGGGGATGCTTAGGTTGCATGCTTGCATGTTGAGAGAACTCCTCAGTGGGAGTTCTCTATATAGGTGTAGTAGATTCCTTTGCAATGTCACACTAGGATCATAAAGGTGTTGGAGAAGGCTTGCTATCCATAAAGCCAAACCGACTCAAAACCTTCTCAACATATACAACAAAGTAATCCCACTCTCTTCCTTAATCAACTTAATGTTTAGAATTACATTAGCTTCTCCTAGATCATTCATGTCAAAACTCTTTGACAAGAAAGACTTGACTTCATTAATAACATCCATGTTTGTTTCAAAGACTAGAATATTATCAACATATAAACATAGACCCCTACCATGTTGATAATACACACACCTATCAACCACATTAAGAAAATCCTGCACTAGTGTTGAACTTCTCATGGCATTGTTTAGGTGCTTGTTTTAAGTCATACAAAGATTTTTATAACTTATATACCTTTTGCTATTCACCTTTTACTACAAACCCATTAGGATGATCCATATAAATCTCCCCCTCAAACTCTCCATTAAGAAAAGTTGTCTTCATGTCCATTTGATGAATGAGAAGACTATATGAGGCACCCAGGGATAGTAGCACTAGAATAGTGGTCATTCTAGCAATAGGTGAACAAGTATCAAAGAAATTGTCACCTTCGTTTTGCGTATAACCCTTATCCATAAGCCAAGATTTGTACTTGTCAATAGTACCATCAGGTCTAAGCTTCTTCTTGAACACCCACTTATATCCAATTGGTTTACAACAAAACGGTAGTTCAGATAGCTCCCAAGTACCATATTAGAAAGAATTGAGTCCATGTCACTATGAACAACTTCTTTCTAATGATCTGCATCCGGCGATGCATTTTCCTCTATAATATAGGTGGGATGGGTGTATCATTATGGGGGAATTCCCCCTGGGTTACCGACGACTCACCTTTCTAGGTCGCGACCTCCTGGAGCTTGGCTCGTGACCTTCTAGAGCTCGGCCCATGATGTGTGGCACACAACACTACACCGCAAGACTTGTAATTGTACCACATCAGTTACTTTACTCATAACTCTGTCCCTCCAGACTATATAAGGAGGGGTATGGACCCCCCTAGAACACATAAGAGATGATTGCGATCACTAACTCTCATTGTAACCATCATCCAGTAAAATAAAGCGCAAGATGTAGGGTTTTACGTCACACCGACGGCCCGAACCTGGATACATCTAGGTGTCTTGCATCTCTGAACTCCCGTCTAGATATCGATCTCACGCTCCCCGCCAAACCGATTTACCTCTGAGAACGCCCCCCGGAGGACTATTGGATAGATCTTTTTAACAATCATCCATAAGGTACACAATGAAATCATCACCAAAGGCTTTTACAATCCTTTGTCTCTTGTTCCTCACAAGAACTTCACTGTCATCCTCCTCAAGTGGTTGCTCAAATGATTCAACAATACACTTGATAGGTACAGTAATATTGGGAGCTATTTTAGTAGAAAATTTAGCATTTCTATGCCTATCTTTCAAAGAAAATATGTTCTTAAAAAATGTAGCAAAATTTATCCACATGCATATTAGGAACTTCAGAGTTTACCACTAAAAATCTATAGGCAATGCTATGGTGAGCATATTATATCCTAGAAAGACATAGTCCATAATATTCAGTCTAAGCTTACCCTTCTTAGAAATTGGAACATTAACTTTCGCTAAACATCTCCATGTGTGCAAGTATAAAAGTGATGGTTACCTTCCAACCTAATTATCATATGGTGTTATCTCTTTATTTCTATTTGGAATTCTATTCAAGACATTACTTATAGTCAATAAAGCTCACCCCCACCATGCTATAGATAGACTAGCAGTGTCTAACATAGCATTCACCAAGTCAGTTAGCGTGCGGTTTTTCCTCTCGTCAATCCCGGTAGGGGCAACTAGGGAGTTGTCCTCTCATCAATGATAACATGTTTTTCACCAAACTCATCAAATAATATAGGAAAATATTCACCACCACCATCTGACCTTAGACATTTAATCTTTCTATCTAATTGATTTTCAACTTCAGCCTTAAAGATTTTTGAATAGTCTAATGTCTCATATTTAGTTTTCAGCAAGTAAACATAGCAATATCTAGTTTCATCATCAATTAACATTATAAAATATCTTTTTCCATGTTTTTTCAACACACCATTCATCTTGCAAAGATTAGAATGTATGAGTTCTAGAGGTGCCAAGTTTTTGTCCTTTGCTGCCTTGTGAGGCTTTCGAGGTTGCTTAGATTCACACAACTATGGCACTTAGAACCTTTGGCAATAGTGAAATCTAGAACTGAACTTAAGCTAGACAAATGTGACATCGAACCAAAGTTCACATGACATAAACAAGAATATCAAATACTCAAACTATCATTAATTGTGCCACAAATATGATTCACTGACTTATTACAAAAATTCACCAAACTTTGGTGGAACAAGCCTTATCTGCAATCATAGCCTTTACTAATAAATTGTCCATGTTTATACATTACTAATTTATTGGAATCTCACACTACCTTAAAACCATGTCTTAAAAGAAGAGAAACGCTAATTAGGTTGTTGCGAATAGTAGGGAGAGTCACACGTTCTTCAGCTGCACGATCTTTCCCGAAGTAAACTTCAGATCTACCACGCCAACACCACAATAGAAGCATGTGACCCATTCCCTATCAAGACAGAGGATCGTTGGAGTCCTTGGTAAGAAGAAAACAAAGAGATATCAATAGACATGTGAATATTAACACCTGTATCAACCCACAAATCTGGTGATTGAAATATCGAAAGTACAGTAGCAAGATTACCATACCCGTCATCAGCATTGGTAGCAGTCATGAGGTTGACTTTTGTTTTCTCTTTACGGTCTGCTTGCTCTAGACAATCTTTAGCAAAATGACCAAGCTCTCCACACGTGAAACAAGCCTTCTTAGTTCTTTCTTCTTCTTGAAGTCTTTGACATTGAAAGACGACTTGCCCTTTCCTTTGTTGTTGCCTTTAAAGTTTCTCTTGACAAAGTGGACGCTAGTTGTTTCCTCGTTCCGCTTCTTAGTGTCATCCTTAGCATGAGCCTTCTCCTCAACATCAAGAGATACTATCGGGTTTTCAATTAATATTTTTTTGTCTCTTGTGTTTATGTCTTGTGGTGAAGTTCCTCTATGAAGAAGGCAACTTTGCAACAATGCATCTAGCCACAAATTCATCGGGAATAACACATTTAAGGAGTTCGAGTTCCTTAGCCAGGCATTGCACCTCATGAGCTTGCTTTACTATAGATTTGTTTGCAACCATCTATAGTCATGAAAGCTCTCTATGATGTACAATTCCTTTCATGCATCTGAAGCACCATAAGTAGTATTCTAATGATCCCACAGAAGCTTTGCATCCCTTATGTGCATCATGGAATCAAACAGATGATCTGACAACACGTTACAGTTGTTCCTCAGAGATATTTCCCTTTGGTAAGCCATCTTTGACCTAGAAAACTTTTATGGCAGTAAGACAATTTGTGACCTTTACAAACCACCTCTTAAAGTGCGCATCAGAGAACTTCTCTGGTCTCACCTCGTCAACAAAACTAGCCATAGGTAATTTTGGACTCCTAAGGTTTTTGGGTTGTTAAGATATTAGGCAATTTGTAGATTAAAACCGGATTATAGATCATATCAAACTGAACAACTAGATTAAGCATGTGTAATATACTAGCATGATTCAACAACATATAGCAAAGCATAGCATGATCCAACAACATATAAGAAAGCATGATCATAGAAACTAGTGTAAGCATAGTACCTCGTACACTAGATAAATTAAACATTATGAATGAGATTCTATCATGATAATTATACCTATTGTTTGTAGATGTAGCTGACGACGATGTAGATGAAGTAGATGCTGATTTCAAAGGCGTGAGGTTGAGGTCATTGAACGTGAGTTGGAGGTCGTTGGTGTCCACGATGTCTTCTAGCGACGGCGGAAGACATCACAGCAGATAACGATGAATACGATGGGACGTAGTGTTGCTTGTATTGGACGGAAGACGAGCCGTGGTGAAGATTGGGAGTAGTCTCGCGAAGACTGCTTACCATGCCTTCTCCCAGTGTAGGATGGAAAAGATGAGGGCTCCGGAGACCTGCTCTCCCGAACGCCGGTGCAAGCTGACGGTCAGGATGGAGAGACTGCGATGACAACAAAGTAGGGAGAAGAGAAAGTACTATTTTACTACTTTAGGATTTTCAAATTGAAACTCCCAATTATAGTTTAGGTTTATCTTTACTAAGGAGAATTGGTACATATATATAGGGAGGAAATCTCACAACCGGCATATCAACTAGCAATATGGTACTAATGGATGTTGCACCTCCCACCTCTACTCATGGGCTTAAACATTAAGACCCACTAGGGAACACAAATATTAGATCTTTGAGATTTATTAAAATTTCTTCAAATGAAGTTTAGGGGAACTATTCATATAAATTCTAACATATGATATAGCAGTAATTGACTACACGCATAAGCAACCATTGTTATATGTTAGAAACCATATTTATAAAAGAATGTTAATGATGCAAACTTACCAAAGAAGATGTACACGCATACATAGATGATTCTGACCGCCTCAAGATGTCAAAAACTTCTAAATCTTTGTGTGTCACTTCTTGACATTATTTGATGCTAGTTGTATATTCACTCTGTGTTGCATTTCCTTGGGATGTGAGAAAGAGCGAGAGTGCGCATGCAGCTTTGTGGTTTTGGCTAATACTTTGTTTATCCAATCCAACAAAAATACTACTAGTAGCGATACTCCAGATCCAGAGAGGATATTGATTTCTGAGGACATAGTAGTAGAGAATCCATTGTATGACCATCTCCATGAACGCACAGATGGCTAAAAAGACAGGCCATACAATGGGGCTGCCTGTCTCACCGTCTGCAAGCTATTTAATTATGTTTATGTAGCCTAGATCAAATCTAACATATGATCTCTATAGCCATTTGGTGAGTTCGGCATCTCATAGAGACAAAACATCGAACATGTAACAAGCATATGCCATGAATCCCATGGACGTATATAAGAAATAAACCAAGTTCCATTGCTCCTTGCAAGTTTATCAATTGGATCCATTAAAGAATGGGATAGGGCGTGTGCGTTGCTAAGAAGCAATGCAGGCAAGCATTGCAGCCGTGAAGCTCATGCCGCCGCCCGTCACGACTGTAGCCAACTTCGCGGTGGCCGGCCTCGCCATGGCCATTGCTGCGCTCGCGTCGTTCATGGTGGTCTCCTTTGACACACGTCGGCGGGGTAGGGCCACCAGAGCCGCATCTTGGACCTAGGCCTGTCGATGTGCATGCCACACCTACTGCTTGCCTTCTTTGAGGGGCTCCGGGCCACCGCCAAGATGCCTCCGGTTCCTCTCCGCCCCCCTTTCTTGTCGTCTGCCTCAGCGTGACTCTTAGCGGCCACGCCTGCCCCGCCTCCGCCTCGGCTCTGTACAGAGAGGGATGGTGGACGGGGCGGGCGAAGATGGCTGCCGATGGGGCCGGGAAGTAGGCGAAGGCACGAGAAGTAGGCTCACCCATCTCTACGCCGCAAGGGTGTTATATGTAAAAAAATCAAGCCATACATACGGCTTCGGTCGCCCGTTGTACTCCCTCCGTTCCAAAAAACTTGCAACTATGGGAAACGTGTCGGTCAAACTTTTTCAACTTTGACTAAGTTTGTAGAAAATATGTGCAACATTTATATCTTCAAATAAATTTATTAAAAAAAACTAGACTTAAAGATCTTTCCGATGATACCAATTACTTAGTATAAATATTTATATATTTTAATATATAATTGCCGGCAGTTTGAAAACGTTGACTTCTCGGAAAGTGTGAATTGCATGTTTTCTAGAACGGAGGGAGTACGTGCCCTAACGTGCTGAACAAAAGGCACAGGTGACTTCCCCCTCCTGATGCCATTTACAATCTAATAGCTCCAGTCACCCTTCAGTTTTCACAGCATGGTAGCCTAGCAAGGCCCAGTTCGGTAGTTCGCGGACACAGAGGACAGAGACCACCATATGAATATGGATTTTAGTTGAGGAAAATGTGATTTCTCTATTCTAGAATTCACTTCTTTTTGCAAAAGAGTAATAAAAACTATAATATTGTTGCCGATAGGCGATACCGACATCTCATCTTCATCTTCCTGCTTGTGAAACTACTACATTGTAGGCAGCATGAAAAATTCTCCCATTTTACTAATATTTGCTCACCAGTTTGAAAAGTTAACTTAAAATGCCTTTTGAGTTCTTATCTTTTAAGTGAGGGGGCTTTAGGATTTTGCCCTACTTTGAAGTGAATTTGTGATTTTGCCCTTGTTTTTTTAACTGTGGGATTTTGTCCTTAATTTACTGCCAGCAAGTAACGCTGAAGCATCTAGGCCCCCTAGTGTGGGTTTCGATGATTGATGACAATGTTAATTA
Organism: Hyparrhenia diplandra; assembly: GCA_015847255.1. Classification (NCBI taxonomy): domain Eukaryota; kingdom Viridiplantae; phylum Streptophyta; class Magnoliopsida; order Poales; family Poaceae; genus Hyparrhenia; species Hyparrhenia diplandra. Next base: position 200 of record JADLZK010001605.1, on the reverse strand, counting down.
TCATGACTAACGTGTGTTTTGCAGAAATAGTGATGAGTTAGGTCATGGTAATGGAAGTCTCGGGCATCCTTGCAATTTGAAATGGTTCACCAAGATGTTAATTTGAGAGCCCCTATCCAATCTCTAATAACTACACCCACAACAAAGATCACTTTCGAGTATTTTGCATGTACCCTGCGCGAGACCGAATCTAGACTTTT
>JADLZK010001604.1:0-63741 GCA_015847255.1 Hyparrhenia diplandra | reverse complement strand
GCCTTATCCAGCCCGACCCAGACCACTTGTTCCTACCAGGCAGGCTCGTCGCCGGCGCCGGCAACTACCGCACTTCCATTGCTTGCTGAGGTCCGTCTCACCGTCCCCGGTTGCGGCCCTTCGACCCCGTGCCGCCTGCCTGCCTGCCTCCATCTCCACCTCCGCTGGTGAGCTCTGAGCGAGATACCCAGGACCTAGTCGGCTTAACTATGCGTAGACAAAAAGGAACTTCCCTAGTTCCCCACTGTTGCGTCATGCTGTGATGCGAGCGAGATGAATTCGCTGGTGCGTTGAATCGATTTATCTCTAGGAACTAGGATATTCATTCGTCGGGCATGCCATTCCCGCATTATCAATTTTTTTTTAATCTCTGTTTAATTATTTATTCAGTTATCTTTTTTATAAATCACGATATATGGGCTCAATGGAAGCTTATTGTTTTCATGCTTTGGTTAATGGCTAGGTGTATCTTCATCTGCGAGAATGGCTAGTGCTATTGTATCATTAGCTGTTTGGTAGTATATGCCAGTTATTGATAATTTTGGTGTTTTTTTTTCTTCTGCATAGTATGGTGCAGTGGCTTCAATGCCTTCTGCAGTAGTTATTCTGTTATTGACATTTATTTAGAAAATAAAGATGCAGTATGTCAAGTTGTGAACAGGAACCAACATGGTTGAACTAATCTATATAGTGTTCACTTCAGTTATATACTTGTCAATTTAATCCGTGTTCTGTACAAAGAATCATATACTGATTTTAGAGGCTAGAACTCTGACTTGCAAGGTAATCTGATACGGGAACAACTCTGTTTTGTCAAAAAATTTGCATTCTTTGCATCCTGATTCTACTCTGTGGTTATATATATGACAACTGACCAATTGTATAGAAATATGAATGTTACCATTGATTAATCTTCTCTAAAATAGCAGATTCTCTTCACTCAGGTCTCGCTTGGATCCTTGGAATTGAATTTTTGTAATAAACTATAGTTGTGGAAGAAGAATCCGTTAAGTCAAGTCTACAACTTTACTTAAGTTGGAGAACAAGAAATTTCCCATCTCCCAGCCTATGAATTTGAGATAGGCTTATATGTGAACATAGCCTAATTTCTTAAGTAGAGTCCAATTCCTCCAAAATGGAGGTATCCAAGCGGCCCTCAGTGTATAGGTTAATTGTGAAACTATGATGACAAAGATCTTCTGGGACTAGTATGTGCTATAGAAATAGCGAAATAACGAAGTCATTAGATAAAGAACCCTCTGTTTTTTAGTACTGTTAAATATTTATCAATCTTGTACAAAGGGATTAGATGATGTTTATATACCCAAGAATCATAGCAATCAGGAGAGTGCTTTTGAGTCTTGATTCTCTTCCCTATCTCCGTTAAACTGTTTACATGAATGTTGGAGCTATCAACAAACAAGTTTTCTACAGATTTAGCTCCACTCCTGAATTTGTTTTAGATAACGGGAAAGCTCCACTAACGAATTTACATCTTTAATTTCTATTGTAAACATCAAGCATCCATATATGGACATTTTTTCCTTTAGTCACTTGATTTAACAGCCCAATTACATGATGAATGAATGCCTTAAAAAAATAACATGATGAATGAATACAATATCGTGATGCGTCTTTGACTTATTCTTTGAATTCTTGAACCTCCTTAACCATAAAATTTGAAAGATTGGTCTCATCGTGGCGCAGGACCTATTTGAGTTTCTGATATATTGCTGACATGTTCCATCTCAAGCATAGTTTCCTGTCTTGCTTCACTTGCTTGTGCATCACTCTGCAAGTCAACACTAGTTGCACTGAGATTGACTGTGCTGCTGGGCTCTGAGCTATAATATCCCATTCCATGTAGGGCATCCAGCTCTAAGGTCTCCTTGAGTTCCGTCACAACTTGAGTCATTGTTGGCGTTCCCGCGATGGCCGCTCTTTTGCACTGCAGAGCCAATTCTGCAACTTTCCAGACAGAGTTGACATCATACTCTCCTCCCATCCTCGGGTCAACAATGCTCTCAACGTTACCCGCTGAGAGCTTCTGACGCACCCAATGTGCAATGTGGATGCTATCTGTGCTAGTGATTGGGACTGCTGGTGGCTGGCCTGTGATGAGCTCAAGTAGCACAACCCCAAAGCTGTACACGTCACTCTTCTCACTGAGACGGGATGTGTTATAGTATTCAGGGTCCAGATACCCTAGGGTACCTGCTGGTTGGGTTGTGATGTGGGTATCAAAATCATTAGCAAACACCTTCGTGAGCCCGAAATCTGATATCTTCGCCTCTAGATCAGCAGACAGCAGAATATTTGTTGTCTTCACATCCCTATGAATCAGTGGTGGTTGGCATGCCTTATGTAGATACTCCAATCCTGCATTAGCCAGTAATTAGGTTTTGGTTAAGCATTTGGTGAATTTGAAGAAGCTAGTTTAATTTGTTATTGAAGCATCCCAGATTTAGTTGGGATAATTTACTGGGTAATACATGCAATCATTGAATACATGCATTTAAGTTCAATCTACCATGATACAGGATATATCTCTTATTACTAATCTCCTATGTTAATACTTCAGGTGTGTACAGGCTTACAAACCATGGGCAGAGTCTAGAGCAATCTTCAGACGTTGATGCCATGTGAGGGGTGTGACAGCAGAGACCTGGCCTGCGATGTATGACCATAACAAATTGGTTATAGAAAGGTTTGTACAAAATCATCATAATAATAGCATGTGTTCATTGGTGAAATTGGACAGTAGTGTAAGGTACTCGACTCTTATTTCTATGATGAACTCATAATGTGCCATTGCAAAAGAACTAGAGCCCCTAATTACACCGTGATGGTAGCAATAGATAAGTAATCTTGTCTCATTGAAATTTCGTGTGTTTGAAACCAAAATAACCAACAAAATATCCCCATAAGTTCTCTGTCATATGTTCTGAAAGTCTGAAAGTGTGTTTGACAAAGCTATCTGAAACCCTTGTGAGTTCAAGAGGTGCACCATACCTCTTAGACGGTTCTCTAGGTTTCCACCTTGCATATATTCATAGACAAGGGCTAGATGTTTCTTGTCTTTGCAATATCCAATCAAGGAAACAAGGTTTCTGTGATAAACTCTAGTCAAGTGTTGAGCCTGAAACACGTAATAAGGTCATTTATTTCAGTTTTCAGGTGCACACAGAAGGTAAGTTCTACTGAATGTCTTACCTCAGCTGAAAATTCTTGATCCCCTTGAGATGTTTTTGAACACATCTTGATAGCAACCGGACTTCCATTCTCCAAATATCCTAGGAATACAGCACCAAATCCTCCTCGCCCTATTTCTTCTTTGAAGTTAGCTGTCATGAGCTTTAACTCTTTATAGGTGAACTGTCTATTTCCAAACGCAGTTGACCTTTCTTGAGGGCTAGGAAGCCTTGAGTTGTTTGTTGTCCATCTAACTGAGCCAAACCACATCTTACATGAATAACCTTCAGTGAATACAGATTTTTGTGGTTTCATTTATGGAATGTTACCTGACTTATGTTTCAGTCTATGAAGAATAATAAGTGCTGCCACAAATAGTAGTGTTGCTACTGCTATTGGGACAACTATTGTGATGACAAGTATTCTCTTTCCATTCTTGTTCTTCGGTTCACAAGTAGAAGCACCATTATCACACATATTTGAATTGTTTCCAATCCTAGCATCGGCACAACATTTAGTTGGTTAAATGGAAAGAATGTAGTGACTGTACTTATTCGATTCAAGTAGTAGTAGTTATTGTTTTTTTAACAATTTCTTATCTATGGAACATCTAGGAGGAACTGCATAATCCCTCAAAAAGAACCTCTTTGGACTAATTAAACTATGGAAGTCAGCTAGGTGATGCAAACCTTAAGACAAGAGATCCATTTTGATGTTTTTGTAGTAGAACAGCTGGAAGCGGTCCACTGAGGTTGTTGCTTGACAAATCACTGCAGAAACCCAGGTTGATATGTTGATTGAATTTTTGGATAAAGTGGTTTTCTGTTAAGATATATAGAATACTTACAGGAATGTGAGTGATGGCATTTGTGCTAGAAAATCAGGTACTGGGCCAGATAAGCTGTTATTCGACATGTCCCTGCAATTATATTCTTGTGAAAAGTACTGTGATAGATATTAGAGCACAAAAAGTAAAACTTGAACATTATGCTAATTCGAATTTTTGTAGCTAATGACTAAATTATTATATTCATGTTGCACCAAGCCACCAAGCACTATGTTTTGTTTAATCATGTTGCCTTACAGGTATTGGAGGGATTTTAGATCTCCTAATGAAGCACCTATTTCACCGCTCAACCCACTAGATGACAAGCGCCTGCAGCAAGTTCAATAATTAATCGAATGTCAGGGAATGAAAATAATATTAAATTATTCATTCTCTTCAGTTATCTAGCATCCATGTAAGTCCAATTGTCCTATACTTTGTGGTAGAATGGCTTTTTTTTTTTTTTTTTTTTTTTTTTGAAAAAAAACATGGTAGTGTCTTTAGGGATCATACTTACAGAGCTGTAATCCATGCAGGACCAGATGAAAAATAACTGCAGTTCAGTCCATCCCAAGCAAATGCTTTCGGTGCACAAGGATCACCCATCCAATTTTTCTTCAATGCATATTTTGTGCGAATTGCCATCATGACCTTGGCTGTTCATATGGAAAAAAAAAAATTAATTCTGAAGTCATGCTTTTGTGACATCTGAGTCATTGAAAATTGGGATTATAAATTTTGGTCAAGATATGTTGACAAAATTATCAAATGAACAGGTTGATGCAAGAAGTTATGCATATTTTTTTTTGTAATCAAAATGTGCACATCCCATGATTCTTTGAATGCAACATGATGTATTGATGCTGGGGGATGCAGGTTGACTGAAAACATTTTGGGCAAAGGTAAAGTGTCAAAACTGATACCATCTGCATCATTCGTTGCGAGCTCAGTCACTGGCAGCACTGAATATATCTCGAGTGCATTCAGGATTGGTGGAAGAGTCGCATCTGGTGTGGCAACAAGCGAGACTATGTGTTGCCTTGATCCCAGCACCATCCTCTTCACAAGCTCGGCAGAAAGGTACTTCGGGCTGTAGCGCTGGCTGCCATTCCATGTAGAGTTGTCCACAAGGATATCAAACCGCCTCACTGCATTTCTTGGCAACCTCTGCACCTCTACGAAGTACAGCAACAGGAGGTATGATGTGTTGTCATTGTTTATGGAGGAATCCGGGCTCCATGTGAAGTCGATCTGGGTTCCATTCACTGGAGTAGCGGCACTCCACAGTATCTTGGATGACGTATGGAAGCTGCTGATGTTGGAGCCGTCAATGGGTGTTGAGCTTGTAATGTTGGTCCATGCATCAATGTCGCCGTAGGCCTGCCAGAGCCGGTCATAGGGATCAAATGGGTACCTGTTGTTTGCAGAAGACCATAATCAAAAGAATTGACAAAAAAAAAGTGCTGGACTTTATGCAGAAGACCATAAGGGAAAGGGCAGTACGGCGCAGCAACTGTAGAAACACTAGTGATTTGAATGCAGAATTGTAGCGTGTTTGACATTGGAAGAGTATATGAGTTTTCAGTCAGAGCCATAGTGCTTTAGAAGATCTGGTGAGTTTTGTCAGATTTAAGAATCAGAATGAAACCATAATTTAGGACCCTTTTTGGAATGTACTGAAAAATGGAAGAATGCTTTAGAATTCCAATCGAAATGAACAGAAAGGCGTCCTAACAGCGCGCTTGGAGGAAGTTGACTTGAATAAATTTTGTGGAAAAGTTTCTTATCACACACACTATTTATAGGGCAAAGGTGTCTAAGCTGATCCTGGAATTTCCTTGGACTTGTCAGAAGCAATGTTTCTCCTTTTCACTCCTGTATGTTTCTGCCTAACCCATATATACCATTTAAATTTTGTGTTTTCTTTTATATGTCGGAATGAAACTTTTGACTATTGAAACGGTGATGCAGGTGGACTCAGAACTAAAGACAGACATAGAGCAAAGAAGAGAGTGCCCTGGGAGGGCTGTTTGTTTTTGTTTGTACGTAAAACCCCTCTATTCCCAATCTTAATTGAAGGGCAGACCTGCCAAATTTTCAAAAAAAAAAAAAAAAAAAAAAACTACTGTATGCTTTCATATATAGCCTTCCCTTTTCCTATTCCTATTCATATGTTTCCTTTTTCTCGTGATCCATACGTGATCGTTTTGACGCTGAAGACTAGTGGCAACGCTGTATCCATATGTACTCACCTGAACACAGGGTATGTACTGGCCGGGCGCCAGAAGTGGTACCGATTGAAGCTGTATGTCGCCGTCGGCCGGCGAAAGTTGAGCATCGCCAGCGACTGGTTGACGGTGGCCTCCGGGTACATGTCGTCCTGGAGCGGCCTCAAATCAAGCCCGGAGATGAACGGCGTGCCGAGGCCTCGGTTCACCAGGCACACCTGAAAGAAGTCCGCCGGCGACACCACCACCGCCTCGAAGATGTAGATGGCGCCTGGCGCGGTGACGTTGACGGTGGCCCAGCGGTTGACGCCGAGGTGGAGGTCGAAGACGACGGGGAGCCTGTTGAGCCCATCGTAGTTGCCGTAGTAGAAGGTGGCCCTCACAAGGTACCTGCCGCCGGCGGTCACCGGCCGGAGCGTGTAGCAGCTGCGCCTGGGCACGCTGCCATCGCCGTCGACGGGGAAGTAGCGTGCGGTGAGGTAGCGGTCGGCGATGCCCTTGATGTTGTAGGGTGGGTTGACGTCGGCGTTGAGCCCGGCCCCCGCGTCGACGAACCCGGCGTCGGAGACGTAGCGCAGGCCGCGCGTGGACTGGTCGGCGTATGCTGTGCCCTTCGCGATGCCGCAGTCGATGCTGATGAAGCCCAGCGTGTCGAGCTGGCCGTGGACGACGACGGGAGAGACGACGGCGAGCCAGAGCAGGGACACGATGAGGAGGGCCGGCGGCACCTCCATGGCAGCATGCATCGGAGAATTAATGCGTGAGCTGAGCTGGTTTTCGATGTCACCCACCACCTCTGACTCTGAGGCTCTGATGGCTTCGGTTGGTGGCCAGGAGTCACCATTGCATCGGAATTATAGATCAAGAGCAGCTTGTCGTTGTCGTCGTCGAGTCTGTCGTGAGAATAATCTGGGGTCAACATCGTATTGATCAGAAAGATCAATGGGATGGAGAAATTTGTTATCACACAAGTCAACGAGCAGGGGAGGGGAATGATGAACGAGCTTATTAGCGTGGCCGGCAACCGGCATTATCGGCGAAATTAACAAACGGGTCGTCGTACGTCCAGCGAATACGAATACTCTGGATACCCTTTTTAACAAAAAAAAATTAATCGATTGATGATGAGTTCAATCATGCAAGCAACGACTTCGTTATTAGTCATGAAACTGCGACAGACAGAGTGACAGATTGATAACGAAGTCGTTATTAGCCCAAACGCCGTTAGTTTAGACCTAAGCAGCTAAGCTGACATTTGGGCCCCACACGCAGCAGCCCAATCGACCTGCACATAGAGTAGGGTTAAAAAAAAAAAAAAAAAAGGAATAAATGTACTCCCTCCATCCCAAAACAAATTAATTTCTAGAACCATCTTAAGTCAAACTATTTCACTACTACAGATTAAGCTCATCACTACCGCCGGCATCGGACAATTAACTTCCCCGGAGACCGGGACTCTAGGCTCCCCCTTCCCCCGAACGCCCGCTCCCGTGGGCGTCTCGAGGCGACCTCGCCGCCCCAGGAAGGCCCCCGCGCCGGCTCCTCCTCCGGCCGCCGTCGCCGCCATTCAACACGCCCGGCGGCGGCGGCGCCCGGCGGATGCCCTCAACAAGGGGCATCGTCGCGCGCTCCCCTCTCCCTCCACCCCGGCACTTCTCCTTCCCCTTCCACCTCCATCCTACCGGGCGACCATGGCGGCTTTGGTGACGGCCGGCCCGGCCGGATCCGCGCCTATCCCGGCCGGATCCACCACTTGGCGGCGCCCGACACCCCCTCCCCGAGACTTCCATGGCGGGCGGCGGACTCTGCCCTTGCGGCGGTCCCGCCCGTCGCCGGCGCCCGTGGTGGCTTGGAGGTGGCCTGCCGGCCGGATCCGCGCCTCCCTTGGCGGATCCGTCTTTTGGTGGCGTCCTCGTCACCCTTCGCGCTCCATCCATGGCGGGCGGCGGTCCGGCCCCTCGGGCGGTTCGCCCGTGGTCGGCGATGGCGATTCGATTGGGGCCTTTGGGGCCTCGATTGGTCGTCGTGGTTCGGGCCGGTGGTGCTTTCCCTCGGCGGCGCCTTCTGCTTTCGGCGGCTTTGGCGCTCGCGGTGGCGTGGTGCGGCTGCCCCTCGCCGCGCCCACGCCATGCCACTCTCGGTCTTGCCCCCCGGGTGGCCTGCTCCTCGCGGACTGCAAACTGGGTGAAGACCCTGCTCGGTTCCTCCGGGCTGACGACGGTGGCGTCGTTGCGTCACCAACCTTCTTGAAGGCGTCGTCGAAGTTTTGGTACGTCAGGGCAGGCCGGGGACGAAAGTCTTGCCCGGGGTTGTCTAGCGTTGATTGGCGTCTATGGGCGTCAATTCCCTTCTGAAAGGCTTCGCTGGAGCATCGAGGTATGGCAAGGGGATCTGCCGTTGGCCCATGTTCGTCGTGGCTTTGTGCCTCGATTGCGCCTCATCGTGCTCGCACTTGGTATGTCCAAATTGTGGTTGTCGTGAGTCGTAGTTGTAGTCGTTGTTTGCTTCTTGCGCGGAGGCTTGCCGCTGTTGTAGAGGATGGTGTTGGTGCTCCTCGGCCGTGGTCCTGGCCCAGTGACTCGGAGGAGCACCCAGAGGGTGACTTGGAGAAGCTCCTCGTCCGTGGTCCTGAGGACTTTTTGTCCCTAGTGACTCGGAGGTGATGTCGGTCTACGTGATTTCCTCGCCCGTGGTCCCGAGGGCCCTCGCGACTCGGAGGAATCGGTCCTGTCTTCGGCGGATGCTTGCCATCGCGGGGTTTCGGTGGATGCTTTGCCACCGAGGTCGCCGCTGCTTGGCAGATGCTTTGCTGCCGAGGAGGAATCGGTCCTGTCTTCCGGCGGATGCTTGCCGTCGCGGGGTTTCCGGTGGATGCTTTGCCACCGAGGTCGTCGTTGCCGGCAGATGCTTTGCTGCCGAGGCTGCCTGGACGAATGCCTTGTCGTCTAAAGGTTTGGGTAGGACAGATGCTTTGCCGTCTAGAGTTCAAGCGGATGCTTTGCCGCTGTTATCGTCTATGGCTCCGATCACTGTTGGCTACCAGGTGTTGAGTTATCTGTCGTATTAGGCTCAGCTTTTGGGGTTGTTAGGTGGAGGGTCCCCCATCCCTCATGTTTCTTGCTTTTTGTTTGTGTGTGTGGTTCGGCCCCGGTAAGTCTTTGCTTACCGTCGCCTCTTGTACCTTTGTTTGAACTTTATTCTGCTTAATGAAAAACGCGCAACGGCGTGGTCTCGAAAAAAAAAACGCCCGGCATCACCGCCGAATTTAATCCACCGACAGTGTTAAACCTCACCCGGCAGTGATGAACCGTTCAGCGCGGGAAACTTCGAAACTCCACGGATTGGACCAATTCCGGCAAAGAAGACTTAGATCACCACCGGGTTGAATCGTTCCCCGGTAGTGGTCTTGATGGACACTGAGATCACTCGCGGGTTTGAATTAGAACCGAAAAGCGATTTGAAGATTGACACAACCGGGTTGAATTAGAACCGATAGCGATTTGGGAGGGGAAGCAAAGGAACCGATAGCTCGCGGGGTTGAATGAAGAAGGAACAGTAAAACAAACGATAGAAACAGAAGATTGCACACGAGACGAATTAAAACGACGGGCCTCGTCCCGCCTAGGCCTCGTCCCGGCCGCCGCCTCGTCCCGCCGCCCGGCCGCGCCGCGCCGCCGGGCCGCTGGAGCGCGGCGTTCAGCTCCGCCCGGCCTCGCCGGTATCCCCTAGCGAGGATGTCGGCGATGGCTTCGACCTTGAAGGCATAGAAGTTGGCCTTCTCCACCAACGGCCAAGGCACCGTTGGCGGGCCGACTTCTTCTTCGCCGTGGGTGAGCTCGGAGGGCGTCACGGAGGCACGCCGACGGTGAAACGTAAGCTCCTCGTTGGTGTAGACGCCGCCATCGTCGATGAAGAAGCTAGCTCGCCTAGGGTTTATGGAAAGAGAGAGGTTAACTAGCGATAGAGATGGTACCAAAGCAGAGCGTTATGTGTACAATTATATAGTAACAAGGCATGAAATGCATGCAGTCGATTGTCATTCCCCAAGATGCGGCGCCATGAAAACAGTCAACAGCGACACCGGTCATCCAATGGCCGTCGCGATCGGCCCGTCTCCCCACGAAGGGCGACTGGCGGCTGCGTGCACGCGTTTCGATCTCCAATCCCCACGCTTAGGCGGCAACCAAGGGCGACCGGCTACGCGTTTGCGCGCGTTTCCAATGGCCGCTTCCTCGGGTGCCACGGCGTTTCCCAAGACCCAATCCCGAAATCCGCGGTTCGATCCCCAACAAGCCAGTTTTTGACCATTTTTTCAAGAACGATGATCGAGTTTAATTAGGATTACCATTGCTATAGATGTTGCTCACGAAATCTAATGATATTGATTTGATAGCATAGATATAGATACTTATCTAAATACACCATTGTTATTTTGAAATAAGGAATGCATGCTTTACATTGTTTACCATTGCTACAAGATCAACCACATGTACCTTCGATGCCGACGGGTGAGGGAGCAGGAGGGAGGGAGGGAGACGAGAGACTTCTGCTGGCTGGAGCACGAACAAATGACACACTCAACTAGTAAGCTGTAGCACGTCCACAACACTGCCGGGCTATTTAAAGAATCAAACTTTGTACCGCCCAACGGAGAGCCATCACTTTTTTTTTTTTTTACCACAATACTGTAGCTGTCACGTTCACTTAGCGTGTTCACAGTGGCCTGTGCTGCATGCATGCCGCTCGCTTGGAGAACCGCGTTGCCAGTAGTATTCACTGCCGGTTAGGAAACCGACAGTGTCTCTGGAATCGATGAGAAAAGCCTGTGGCACCAGCTGCAGCGTCGACGGGTTAAATTAATGTCAGTTAAAACAGTGCTGTGTGTAGTTTTACAAGCGGCAGTGATGTGTAGATCACTGCCGGGTGTAGTTTTACACCCGGCAGTGATGCGTAGATCACTGCCGGTGCAGATCTTTCTGGCAGTGGTATTCGACATTACTGCCGGGTGAAAACTTAGACCCGGCAGTGATTCCGTAAAATTCAACGGCGGCACAGTTCTCAACTCTGACTGGCTGACCACTGCACCAATGCTGGCGCACTGCTGCCACGTCCTCCGTACAACGGCAGTCGACTCAACCACGGCATCTCGCCTATTTAAACGGCAAGGGGGACGCTGTGTTTTGCACCCAGTTTCTCCTATCTGTTCTTGGATTCTTGGTTCGTCCAGTAGTTCCTACCCTCTCCTTAAAATACAGAGGGCTTAGTTTTGAATTTCAGTGTCATGGGTTTTGGATCTAGAAAACCTTTTTCTCCTTATTTTTCTTGTTCTTCGTCCTCGATCTTCTTTGCTAGCAGTACTTTCCAGTTCCACATATATATGACATTTCTTTGGGAGAAAACCCTCCACATACAGATGTGACTAGTCCAAGAAAATGGTTTACAGAAAAGGTGCTAGAAGAGTCTTACTGATGATAGAGAGACACCGGAGCTTGCAGCTTCTATGGGTGCCATGATTCAAGATCGAACTCTGGACTCATATTAAGAGTCCGGAGTCCTTGTGCTTTGGGGTGCTAATGTCCAGCCAAAACCCCAGGCACATGGACATATAGTATATGAATCATATGGTACATCCATGGAAAAACAATGACCATTGGACCTAGTTACTGTGATTTCATCCTCGGTCCAATAGTCAAGTTTGGGCTGAAGATGAAGCTCCCGGTGAATCTCATCCTCCAACCTCCTCAATGAGTGCACGTAGCAGCCTCGCCACTTCTTCGATCCCAGAGAGGTGCTACAAGAGACTTACTGAGGTGGTTAAATTTTAATGTGTTTGTACACTTTGATTGTAGCATTGACCTATCTGTGAATTGGTCTTTGTTACCGTATATTTAGTTCTATGTAAGGTCTTTGTTATGGAAATATATGTAATGTAAGGTCTTTGTTATGGAAATATATGCAATCAAATTTCTTATCTGTTGTATTTCTGTTTGTTATGAATGTTGATTGTCTCTTCGATATCTTTGAGTTCCCATTTTTTACCCTTCATCGAACATAATAAAGACGATTGCGTCAATGAAATATGTTGCATATTGTGAGGAAAATTCAACAAATATCCAAATCTAATGTGGATGAAATAAAGTTATATGTAACAAAAACAAAGAACAGATAATGAATTTTATTCACATCCATATCCCCTTAATATCACTAAAATCATTCAAAACAATATGCTGCATAGAACGTGATATGGTATCCAGCTTGCGTGAAGCATCTACTCGTACATATGCAGCAGCACTGCAACAATGCATGCATGCAAAACTGAGGGAAGTGACAACACTGTGAATTCACTGCCGGATACATACAAACAACCGGTAGTGATATTGTATTCACTGCCGGATACATTCAAATAACCGGTAGTCATATTGTTATCACTACCGGGTATATCTTAATACCCGGCAGTGATGTACCTGCACTGATCAACTGCTATAAATCAAGGCGTCCGGCCGTATCCACACACATACCCAAGCACGCACCCACGAGCTCCGGTCACTCTGCACGAAATCCACTCAGCTCTTTCACTCTCTCTCTCTCTCTCTCTAGGAGATTTGTTTATGGCTCCAGGATATTACATTGGTAATGATATTTTTTTTTCTTGTCTAGAATTCCTATATATATATATATATATATATATATATATATATATGGACCCCGGGGTCTGAATAGATTGGGTACCCACCCAGCCGGCAACTGTCCGCAAGGCAGGCCCGCCCGTCCGCTGGGGCTCCCAGGCCCGGCCCAGTTATTTTTCTCGGAGCTCCGAGCACCGTACGTCTCATCTGCCCACCCCCCCCCCCCACCCCCACCCCACCCGCACCACGTTCTCTTACGGTTCCAAAAGAAAAAAAACAGCTCCGCCCCATTTTCCCGTGCTCTTGCGAGAGCAAATCCACCTCCGCCGGCGCCACTCCCCACCCCTCCATCGCCGCCCCTCACCTATCCCTGCTCGCCGCCGCGTTCTGCCCCCAGCTCGCCGCCGCGTTCTGCCCCCAGTCCGCCCTAACCCCATCACGTCGCCGCCCCACCCTGCCGCAACGCCTCCCTCGCCGATGCCGCCGTCCCGTCCCATAATCGTCGCGCTGCCTGCGCAACCTAGGATTAGGGACCAGCTGCTGCCATCGATAATCCCAATCGCCCGACGACGATGGTAAGCAGCTTGCCCGTCCTCTTCCCCTGAATTTCAGAATGGGTTGGATCTTGGTCCTAAAATCTCAGGGATTGCAGTTTCCTCTGCCTCATCTCGATCCGGAGGTGGACACAGGCATGTTTGTTTCAGAGGAAAATAACTGAAGGAGATCCTTAATCAAGCCAAGGTAACGTCTCTTCAGCACCTCGTTTTGTTTAATCTGCCAATTTATAATTTGTTGTTTTTCTAGAGACACGACTGATACTTTATGTTGCATGCAAATTCTGTCCCTATAGATGTGCAAGATCAATGTAGGGCAGTGGGAGCTGGGAGCAAAGCTGCTAGCAGTAGTGTTCTACTTGCAGGAGCGAGGTTGTCATCTTTTAGGTCAAATACTTATTTTCCCATTGCTATAAACCTGTCCAGAGCACAAATTGCAATAGGATTAAAAAACACTTAATTGTTCGCAACAATTTAAATCTTTTTCAAATTGCAGACCCTTTCGACTTCTCCCGACTAAATTGTGTCAAGCCCAAATTTTTTTAGTTTTCTACTCTAATTGTTTGTTGGACAATACTAGGTTCTGGAGTTCTTATGTAGCAATACGAAGATACCTGTTTTTTAGCTTAATATAACCTTTACAATCTAATCAACCTATTTAGAGACAAATTGCACTAACCATGCTGTTTGGGCCAGAGGCTCGTAGGCCTGGCCCACCCTGCCACAATGTCGAGCGGTAGCTCCTGATCTCCCCACACACCCATGATTTCTTTGTGGTTTCAGACCCAGTCTGCTCTCTGAACCTCTGTATCTCTCTGCAACTTTTAGAAACTGCAGTGTTTGCCATGCCTGATTATATTTGGAAGAGATTTATGACAATTTGATTTGCAGGTAGTTTGGAAGGATTCACATGGAGTTGTTAATCTAATATTTCATATCTTCTTGCAGGTACATGCCAGATGTAATTAGAAGGGATATGGACTCAGTAAGCCAGAAATGCAGGTGCTCTATGGTGTGCGGAAGCCTGCAAGTTGTGGTCGCTCCACATTCTGGTCTGTTTTTTTCTATTTCCTTTTTTTCAGCCGCTGAGTTCACACGTGTTGGGTCCCATTTGTTGATGCCTCATGACAACCGATTCAAAGTTATGTGGATTTTTTCTTCCTATCTAGCACTAGTACGTCTTGTAATGCTGAAATTGCTTCCTGACTTGACAGAATGTTCTGTCATGTATCATCATGGATGTTATTTATATTTTAGAACATTTTTTCTTTCTCTGTTCTTATATGCACTGATAGATATGCTGCTACAGCTAACTCAGATCGAGTTTGATGGTGATTTGGAGCAAGATTTCAACTAGCTGAGAATGGCATTGGCTGAGAAGAGCTGAGATAACAGGTCCATGAGCAAGCAGGTCAGCCAAAAATCACAAATTTAGAATTTCCCTAGAATGTTATAAGTAATGATCTGATAGAAAGCTGGATTGGTTCATATCCTGTGGCAAATCGCACCTACGCTTGGGGAGCTAGTGCTCAACTAGGGGATTCTGTTCATTTTTTTTTCGTTTTGATTCAGTTTGCTATTTTTTGGTAATACTAATCTGTGATGTTCACATTGAAGAATCAGGACATGATCTTCTTTGCTTATGAAAAGTATCAGAATTTCTATCTTTTTAATCTCAGAAGTTCTAAACTGATTGTTGCTAAAAAATTGTTATATCTTCTCTCCGTGTGATTGTTTCATTTAGGCGCATTTGTATCATACAGCCTACACACATTGCAGTGATGATTTATTAACCATATATGTCCTTACTAATAATCTATCCAGCTGCGTGTATGATGAACAAATGGGTCATGTATATTGCTTCAGTAAATTCCATGCTGGTTTCTCCTCTGTATGTTAAGACTCTTTATGCCTGCAAGATTTTTTTTAAAAAAAACTTTTTAAGCCTGCAATCAGAGATTTGAAACCGAGGCAAAAAAAAAAAAAAATACTTTGCTTATTGCTACTTGTAGTAGAGTGTATATTTCTGTGCACTCTTGCAATCAGAGATTTGAAACGGAGGCAAAAATACTTTGCTTACTGCTATTTTCTAGTATAGCGTATACAAGTTTTTGTGCACGATTCCAATCAGAGATTTGATGACAGCTTCAAATTTTGCTAGAGCAGTCTCGTGTATGCACACATGTTTTCTTTCTCCACATACCTATACCATGATAATAATGCTGCACCAACAGCTGCCTCCTCCTGTAGGTACAAACAGATATAGACCTTATGGACACTAATTTGGAAGACTCTTAGTTGATCACTAGTCAAGTGGATTGTGGACAGTCTCGTTATTTATAGCAAATTTAGTCATGTGGACTGTGGACCGTAGACTCTTAGTTTGATCATTAGTCACAATAAATTGTTCTATGCTTGATGGGTCGGGTTTTTAAACATTCAGCCCAAGGGCCAGGGTCAACTGATCTACAAAGTTGTCTGTCTGAAAATTGTTTTTTTTTTTTTTTTTGTCCCAAGAGGGATATTTAGGTGACAGATGGTTTTAGTAGTGCTTATGGCACTTGGCTGTCTCTTTTTTTTTACCAATCATCATAGTGGGCTGTAGTTTGGTGTATTCTCATGCTCAGTTTGTCTTCAAACTGCAGATACTGTCATTTTGCTCGGTGGCAGGTTCACCTCACACATGGGCACCACTTTTCTAGAATTGATGAAGGCGGTGACGGGACCTCTTCTCTCTTGGCCCTGGTTTTTCCTCTCTCAGCTTGTTGACTGCTGGGTACCATAGCCGGCAGTGTGGTGCGCATCACCGGTGGGGGCAGATCGATCCACAATCGGTGAGTATCCCTGGAGTTCCTTCTTGGTGTAGGAAATAAATCAATCCCCCATATATGCTCCATTGAGGACATCACGACATGTGCGTGCTCATTAATGGCAGATCTAGCAGTTTGCTCGTCCTGGTTGTCTGGCGGGATGGCCTGATTTGTCTTTCAGATCGTGCATTTGGCATCCTCGTTAGCAGCAGCGGATACCACCCCTGAGGCAGCCACTGTTGTGGGCTTGTGGCGCTGTGTACCCTGTGTGGCTGGAGGCCTAGCGCCGGCGACGCACACTATCTGCTAGACATCGAACCATCTCATGTCGCTGCCCCTTACACTATGCACCTATGTCCTCGTGATCTGCAGGTTAGCCTCCTTTCCTTGCCCATCTTTTTATTTTTGATCGGTGCATGGATTGTTGGCCGTCATGAATCATATGAGTATTTGACTGCATGGAAGATTCTGTTGCCTCTTGCTAGCTGGTTAATTGATTTCCAGTCCTAATTTTCTGTTTCGTGTTAAAGTTTGAGATCGACTCCTTCATAGGACTACCTGATTGCAATCTGATCCTTTTTATTAGCTGACAAGGAGAGGCTTAAAGTATGTATTTACTATTTATGCTAGTAAAATTGATATCATGCCATTGGCAACATATTGTTTCGGCTTTTGTATGTTCAGTTCAGTCTGCTACTGTGTGTGTGTTCAGTGTACATTCAGTAATGGTTTACTGGCTTTTAGCGTGAACTTCAAGTGTACATATGTTTTGTTTGTAATTATTTTGTTCGTTTTCCCTTATTATACTATTTTCACAAAAGTAATCTAATTATTTTCAGAAATAGATAACATATTATTTATTGCATAGTTGGATATTTTATCAGTCATATCGTCTTGTACCATGCAGCTGCAGAGCTATCTATTCTGAATTCCATCAGACCAGTCAATTTTTGATGATAAACTTAAACTACATGTACAGATAACTAAGTTACTCATAGCTCTAACATAACTAGAATGTTCTCTTTCATTATTGTTATCATAATTATGTGCTAATAGACCTGACATCATTGTGTTACTGCAAAACGTGTCAAAATGCTGACAAACAGGCTTGCTATTCAAATTTCTCTAGCTTTTACCAAGTTTATTTATTTTTCATGCACCTACATCTAAAAACAAATTAGCTCCTTTAATTACAGATGAAACATGTCTTTACAGTGCATCTATTTGTAGTTGGAGATGTTAATATGTTCCTTTATTCTTGTTCAAAGCTAGATAAGTTTGACTTAGGACAAAGTTAAAGTGAATTATATATGGAACGGAATATATTTTAAAAGGTAGAATAGCACCAATGCTGTGAAAGCAGCTTTTAAACATTCACAAAGCTTCTTGATTCGATTTGATGATTTGAGTGCAGGATGTGTTCCCTGCAAGTGTTCGATTGTCGGCGCAGGTCGCAGCCAGGGGCTCCTCTTCAATTGTAGCATGGTGAGTTTGTTTCAGCTGGCAATGCTGGTTCAATGCACTCGTGGGAAGGATTTGGTTCTGTAATTGTGACCAATACCAACTTTGAATGCGAATTTGGTTCTGGAATGGAATGATTAAGATTGTTTGATTGTAGATGGAAATAACACATCAACATGTACTGGCTGAATATCTTGCGAATATCTTAAAGGACTTATCTCCTTTATTTTAATGGCTCTGTATAGTATTGCTAAATTCAAACTGTCTGAATGGTGATTTTATCAAAGGTTGCCAAGGATGATCATGCTGTTGGCTCAAGAGTCAAGAACCATAGATGTTCCAGTTACCTATGTTGAATCAAAAAGCCAAAGTAAGTGATCTAGATTGCTGGAATAGTTTATTGGTTAGTTTTGGATATACATGCTGCCATATGGACATATATGCTACACGCCGAGGTAAGGCAGATCTTGGGGTCTTCTAATTTTATTTTATGTGAATATGGCTACTAATTTTTTTGCATGGTCGATATGCATGAGGGCTGAGATTTCCAAAATTAACAATAAACATACTCACATTTACCTTGTTGCTTAAACAGGACGAAGGTGGATTGGGAATCCTTAAACTTTACATTGTGGAACTGTCTCTAACAGATGCGCTGTCCAGTGGACCACAGATGCTTATGCGCATAGACTTGCTGTTTATAAAAATGTAAAAATAGGCTTGGATGCATGTTCATAGACCACGCGTGTTTTTTTTACCTACCACTCGGTGTGTATGTCTGTCCAGTGATTGTGTGCTGATGTCGAAATATTGCTGGCCAAGAAGTGTTTTTTGCCTCTCTTTCTGAGCGACACAAAATAATTTAACAAATATCGTATGGCGTCCTTGATAGCATAACACAGTCTCTGTATTCAAACAAATAAATATATCTTTCTTGAACCACAATAACTAGTCACACTCAATACAAATCACTTGTTCAAAAATCTTTATGATTGAACACTTTTGAACAACTATTCATTTTTTCCGGTTTCTCTAGGAAATTAAATTTTATTTTTCATAGAAAAGGGATATCTATGTTCCCAAAATTGGCTTGCCGAAAAAACACAAAAAAGGAATATAAAAAAAACTAGCTGGATATCAGCCAGGGAAGAATTTTAAAAAGCAAAAGGAAAATACAATCGATAACAGCCGAAGAGAGAAAAAAAAAAAAAGGCCGCATGAAGCCAAAAAAAAAAACAGGATAATGGGCCCATGGGATCACACCGCACAAAGAAAACGATGTGCAGACTGAGGCTGTGGTCGTAGTGTGTGGTGGGAGCGTGCGGGAGGGAGCTGGGTACCGAATAGATTCAGTCCCCGGGGTCCAAATAGTGCTCCCGTATAAACAATATATATATATATACTATATATATTTATGAGCTTTGTCCTTTGTTTTTCCTTTTTATATATCGCTCAGCTGGTGGTATGAACGGTCCTCTGCCTTTGCCGCCACCACAACAACCAGGTGTGGACACAAGGCCATTCTCTTATCCAGATATCGTATGTAATTTTTTCTAAAATTTTTTTATTTTTTATTTTACTATAACAAATACATGGATAATTAGTTTAACTTAACGTCATTTTGTTGCATTTATATGTGTCACATACTTTATCCCCAGTACAATGCCTAGAAACAACACTTAGCTGGTTCTCTATCTCTGGTTTTGTGGAGACCACGACATCTAGAGCATCGTCACATGGTCATCAACTATATACGTGTGAAATAAGTTTTTACATCCCTTCGAGGATTCCAGGACACAACAGCCACCTAATCCACGAGAGGGGAAACGAGAGAACGACCGTGCAAAACGCCGAGTACCATGTCGTTTCCTTTGTGCTTAGATGCACTTCGACGTGTTTGCTACATTGTGCCCGATTTCTCGCACTTTAAGATATTTGCTTTGTCTTCTCGAATATCCCCCATGGCAATATAGCGAAATATGTTGGGAGTTACAACCATTATGATGTGGTAATAAATTAAATTCATCATTTTGGCAATGCATATTGGATAGATTCACATCATCCTTATTCATTTTGATTCTCCCACTTGCAGATTTTGCTCCACGATCTTACTTATGCTGCATGTGGCTTGACGGCCGTTCTCGACCAAGCTACAGACCGACTCGGGTACGATTGGGACTTCTGTGCATACCTCGGCCACCAAACTACGGAAGGGCGACAATACTACATAAGGTTTACTAACTTAGACAAAGGGTCGCTCAAGTAGGTTATATCTATGGTCGAGCATTTTTACGGCCTTGCGAGGGACGAGAGAGTGCAATCATAAGGGCATTGACCTTCATCGACTCAAGCGGATACTTAATCCGTGACATCAATTACCCGATATTTCTACAATCCTACATTCGTGTGCATGGATCACAAGTTTGGACCCAATATTGATCCCGACGGCGATGATGACGATTAGTGTGTTTACTATGTTAATTATTTATAAGGTTGTAGTTTAACCGGTTCCTAATTAATTTGTAATGTTCTTGTGGCCCATGTGGTCTCAAACTTTTTGTGAGCCTTTCACATGCAAATGGGGAAGCACCCACGAAGTTTGAGATTTTTCGAGTTGGTTTGGTACTTTTCCCGCTTATTTGAATTTCTCGCGCGACGCCACCCCTCGTAATTATAGTTTGAACTGAGCGTACCCACGAAAAGAGCTTGAATGCTGCTAGACTTTTCCACAGGATCTCATGTGCCCTAGGAGGCAAATCACTATAGAGGTCCAAGACAAATTCTTGTGTTTCCATGGTTTAATTAGCCTTCTTGTCGCCGGTTTAGCTAGAAGAAAATCATACTAATTAAAATATTTATCAAAAAAACCTAAGAACTTGTGTGGGGTCATATTTTGGGTGTACATGACTGAAAAAAAAAATTCAAGCCATTTCCACCATGGAGGATTACACATCCTTCACAGAGGCACATGATCCCTACCATCGAACCCGAGGACTATACTGATTGTAGTTCTTGTGCTCCATGTGGTTCATATGTTTGCCGGTGTTGTAGTGGTCTCAAACTTTTTGTGAGCCTTTCACATGCAAATGGGGAAGCACCCACGAAGTTTGAGATTTTTCGAGTTGGTTTGGTACTTTTCCCCGCCTTTATTTGAATTTCTCGCGCGACGCCACCCCTCGTAATTATAGTTTGAACTGAAAGCGTACCCACGAAAAGAGCCGAATGCTTTGCTAGACTTTTCCACGGGGGTCTCATGTGCCCTAGGAGGCAAATCACTGTGGAGGTCCAAGACAAATTCTTGTGTATCCATGGTTTAATTAGCCTTCTTGTCGCCAGTTTAGGTAGAAGAAAATTATAGTAATTAAAATATTTATCGAAAAAACCTAAGAACTTGTGTGGGGTCATATTTTGGGCGTATGACTGGAAAAAAAATTCAAGCCATTTCCACCATGGAGGATTACACATCCTTCACAAAGATACATGATCATCCATGAAGTGGCAAATTTTCTATTTCACCGCTGCTTGTGGGTAATAACCGCAAAATGAATAGGATTGAGGTGAAATTTTCCAAATCTATCTCGAACCTCCCCGCCATTTCGTTCCCCCACCACACCCAAACCAAATTTTGCCTATATATATAGGTGAGTGGCTCGGAGCGAAATTTTGGCAAGCCATTTGAACACCGCGCCATTCTCGTTCCCCACCAGCACCGAAAGAGCACTAGATTCGCCGACGGAGTGCACCACCAACTCCAACATCGCCGTTCGTCGTCCCCCTACGCCGCCCGGGCCCCTCCGTTCAAGCATCCCCGGTCGTTCCGCTCCAGCGGAATCGAGGCTTGACGGCGTTCTCCCACGCCGCGCTCCTCCACTCCTACGTCCCCAACGCCGCGCCGGCATCCTCTGCCCTTCGGCCCCTTCCACGGTGAGAACTAATTATCTCTTTAGGTGTTCGAAGTTTTTACCTATGAGAATGAGAACTAATTCGCCATTTGTGTCCTAGCCTCGCGTTGCCCGCTTGGTCTTCCTCCACGCCGACGGAGGACCGCCGCCACACCTCTCTCCGTCCGCCCCTCCTCACGCCGTCTTCCTCTTCACCGCCCGACGCCGTGCCGTCCGCGACCTTGTCCTCCTCAAATCCTCCAAGACAAGATAGGAGCGCACGAGGCGCACGAAAGCTTGGTGAGTGTGTCAGTCACTGCCCTTGAGGTGTTCATTGAAATGCCCGCCTCGGTCACCGCAACCTGTGCTCGAATTCTGAATGAAATTCATGAGTTAGTGTTGTTCGAAATCCGGTTTGGATATTTTAAATATATGTATCGTGCGGCTATCTGTACAACATTTATGAATAACATAACATTATGATCCTATTTTGGTTACATGTATAGGCAAGCATGGCGTGGTACATAGTGTTTGTTGGTCGCCTCACGGGGATCTATCTAACCTCGGAAGATTGCTATGCTCAAGTCCAAGGCTACGCTAATTGCTGCTTAATTGAAGAGAAGCCACTCCACATACTTGTGAAGATTGAAGAGAAGCCACTCCACATATTTATGAAGATTGCGAGAATTACTGCTTAATTGGTTTTGGAAAGATGTCATGCTTTTATTTATGTCTATGACTCTATGGTCATTGGTCTTTTTATTTTAGAAGTTGATGTAGGCTTAGTTTCTAGAACATTAGGTGGATTTTGTTGTATGTAAATCCTGTAATGTTTTGACGATATTAATGTATGATGATTTTTCGGATTTAAAAAGAGCTGAATTCCACGAATAAATTCAAAAAATTTAAACAAAAACGCCGGGTAGCATGGGCCCGACAGTGAATGACATACAAACCGGTAGTGTAACTACACCAACACTATCGGTTTGAATTACAAACCGTCGTCTATGACGAAAAACATCACCGCTCGGCCGCATTAATCAACCGATAGTCTCCACTCTAATAACGCTTTCGGGTTGAAAACAAATGACGGTGTTCACGTAATGTTCAGCGACGGGTCCAAAGTAAGCGCCATTGTTAGCTCTTCGATACAATCGTCGGCTCAATCTAACCCAATAGTGTTATCCTTACGATTCGTCGGTTCGTTAAAGCCCGACGGTGCTCCCAATATCAACTCGTCGGTGACTTCCGAACCTCGCATTGCTTGGATCAAAAATGTTGCGGCCCGTGGAACACCCGACGGTGTTCGGTGGACGATCTTATTCTGCGATATATCAAACCGGCAGTCCCTCCTCGCATCACCGCCCGGTGTTTTGACCCTAGAGTGTTTCAAACCCCACATCACTACGCTATGCTATGGTTCTCGGTTCGCTTTTTCGGCAGTGAAGGGGGGTTAGAGCCCGGTAGTGATGGATAATTTTGTAGTAGTGTTTATTAAAAAAGGGTGACATCTATACCACGAAATAAGTAAATTGTGAGAAAACTATTTTATGATATATCTAGTGGTACTAATTCAGTGTCATAAATATTGGTCAAACCTAGAATAGTTTGACTCTGGGCAATTCTAAGAGTTCTTGATTTATTTAGGTAGTCGTCTTTCACCTCATCCATTGTGCATTGAGCAACACCCAAAATTATGTTTTTAATTGAAGGCTCCTTGTATAATTAATTTGCAAACTGCAGGTTGAGCAACTAGCAAGATCACATCAATGGCTAGGATGAACACTAGAGTCCATCCTTATAAGATTTAGTCCTTAGAGCTTAAGAGCATTGAGTGATTGGGCCATGTTGCCCTTGTATTGTATATTAGTGATCCAAATCCTTTGAGTTCTCAGCCGTCACTGATTTGCTCACTATAGTAAGGGCGAAATGCCATCTTCCTTCTCCCTCCTCTTCTGAACTCTCATCCGCCCGCCCCACATCCCGCCGCCGCCCCCCTGCCCTTCCTCTCCGGCGACTTCGCCGACGACAAAGGGTGGGGGGTCGGGCCGCCCCTCCCTCTCCTAGTTTCCCTACCCTTTTCCTCTTCCTTTCCTCCCAGAATAAATCCCCCATGGAAGCTTTGAGGTACATCCTACTATGGCTCGCCGACGAGGTGAGCCTGGAGTGGTTCAGGGCCATGGTGTCCGGAGCGTGGAGGACCTGGTGGACCTGCGCATCGCTGATTCGCCGCCGCCGTGGGTGCTCACCTGGGTGCTCCTCATCTGCCTCCGCTACATCGACGTCGAGGCAGCAACCCCAGGTGGAGCTGCGCTCCTGCTGCAACGGCGCCGACGGCGCTCTCAAGACCGAGCCCAGCTACCTGTCATCGACCGTCGGCCAACGCTCCACGCGTGCTCCGCATTCATGTTTGTCGCCACCCCCTACTTCGTCTTTGGGGATTCATGTCGCGGCGTCGCCGGCTCGGGTCCTGGGTGCGAGTGCCTGAAGTTTCTCACGGTCTACGTTCAATTCCACTGCGACACGATGCAAGGAGGTGCCAGAACGTCCACCTCCGGGATGCTCGCGGTCAAGGGGCACCACAGCAAGCAGATCAGGTGCAGCGCCGCCCAGCTCGTTCATCCGTCCACCGCCAAGATCCAGATCTCGCAGGAGCTGGTGAAGATTTTTTCGTGGAAGCAAGGTACCACTTGGTGGGCCCCGCATGCATTGTGGGGCCCGCTACTATTACAGGTTGTCATGCTTCACACGTTGGCCTCCCTGCCCTCCTTAGGTGGACGCGTGGATGGTTCAGTGTCCACACCCTATCCAGCTGCCCATACTTATCCATAGGGGTCCCTCTAGTCCTTTTTTCTTTTTCTCTTCTTTTTTTCTTTTATTTTTATTTCCTACCAAGCAGCACATCCTTATGCAACAAGACCTATTCAGTTTCCCGTCACCGGTCCAGCAGTGAACCACCCACCGGTTCTAGGAAAGGTGGTCTTCTACCCATCGGCGATTTCTTCAACAATATCTTCGACTCGCCGGCGAAGCATTTACATGACGCCGCCCTCAACCACTTCAAGCCTACGTTTCACGAGGCCATTCCGCATCAACAGCACCATGCGTCCGTGACGCCTCTGCAGCCGCTCGCCGGTGACCTGCGCTCCGGTGCCGACTTAGGATCTGTGTCCTATAGGGACCTTGTTGTCTTGGGCACCTTTCTCAAGGGCCTAGTTGTAACTTTGCTGCTTTAATGTAATCCATGTGTTTCCTGTCAAAAAAAAATAATCATTTGAGTTCTTTGTGACCTTCGAATGAATGCTTGGTGGCCTTCGATGTGGCAACTCCCTGTTCTTAGTGAGGGCATTTGCACATTGGTGTGCTGGGGACAAGGAGAGCCCATCCCTCGTGTAGAGAGAGAAACTATGTAGTGGACATGGTTTCAATGTGTCTGCAATCGGGAGGAGGTGGTGAGACTGTGTGACTCACACATCTTTGGTTTGTATATGACACATTGATTTGAATCGGGTTACAGTGGTGAGAAGAATTGTGTGACCGAGTGATTCACGACACTACATCTTTGGTTGGCAGAGACCTTTGTGTGGAAGTCCAACATAGTACGGATTGGGTGGCATATGGAGATTGTGGACTCTATATATTGCCTTTTTAATTTGGTCGAGCAAACAATGTGATTGGACTAGACTTGTTGATTGGAAGGGTACCTCGGTGGAGCTCCAACATAGTAGAGTAGGCGGAGTTACGTACACGGTACATCAACTGGCACCATGTGTTCATGTATATACCTTCGCGTTTTCGGGAGTTTACACTCTCTATACTCTCAGTTCTTTACTTAGCATGTTTATAGCTTTTGCTTGTGCTTTGTTTGTGTGACCTTTTCCTTTCCTAGTTTGATAGGATTGGATGGTTGCTAAAATCTTTTGGGCTATTGAGGAATTTTTTTTTAAAAAAAACACACTAGAAAAACCTTAAATGTGGATCATACTATAGTAGTCTATGATTTTTTTAGTTAATTTGAGCCCTAGATTTTAATTTTGAATTAGACACAGGTGCTCATGGGTTCTTTCGCTGGTCTAATAATGATCAAAATCTGATATGGCAATAGTATGGTATTGTTGAGTTCGTCCGTGTCGAAGTCTAGGCTCCACAAAAAATGTTGTCAATGAGAAAATTAAGTTAGTGCCAACGGCGCTGTTGATTGCTGCCATGCATTGAACTTGCATTGGTGACATCTGCTTGACAGTCGACACACCAACTGTTGGCGGTTGTTACCAACAATATTGAAATGGGCTTCATCATCAGATCTATAACTTAGTAGTAATTACCATTGATTAAACTAGATGGATTCCCCGCGTGTTGCCGCGGGTACGAAGAAGAAATATAAAAGGGTTGTGATGTTAACCACTAAGAATCAAGAGATGATATTGTATAAATATATAACTAAGAATGAATTCCAGCCCCACGCATTGCTACGGGATGAGATGTCATAAAGAAACTTATATGAAGCGTGATAAGAAATTATAGCTAAGAGCCCTTTAATTTGGAACACAGGAACATAAAATAGGAACATAATAGGAATGCCTAAATATATAAATTTCATAGGGACGGGTGTTCCAATGATCATGCATGAAAACCACAGTGCACGTAAAGATGATGGGAAAAAATAATTACGACCATAGCTTCTTAGACGTACACGTATGTATCGCCACGTATCAGAGTACCTATGAAAACCCATCCATAAAGTAATGTCATATTCATTAAGATACATAATTTAGATCAACATGATAGAAGTACTAATGAGATTTCTTATGGTAATTACAAACTATATTTCTAATTTTAGGTAGTACGTGCAATGGGAAGGTAGGAGACTTTGTTGACCACATCCTGCATGTGGTGGCACAAAAAACATAATAGGAAAGTAGTAGAAGAAAGCATGGAATATAATACAGTACATACTTAGCAATTAACCATACGACATGGATACATCATATGGCCGGCAAAGACTCGATATATATGGTAGGAGCACTCATAAACGTCCGGCTGACTGGCTTTCAGCCAAGGAGATCCTGCCTCTCGGTGCTTGCCATGGGGCCGCGCAGCGGTGCAGGGAGGAGTGGTGATCGTCCTATGGGCGTCATTACCGGTGAACATTCAGCGATCATCATTGATCAAAGGCTGCGCCCTCTGCTTCTAATGGAGGAGCCAAAGGACATTAAGGTGTCGAGATCCTGGGCATACGTCGGGGAATACAAAAGGTTTGCAGACTCGCAGGTGGGGGAGGGGTTCATTTTATACAGAAGATTGGAGGTAGGCACGTACGTAGGCGATTTGAATCCTGATTTCTGCGTAATGGCTTGTGGCGTTTCAAATGACATGCGTGATGGCTATGGCTAGTGGAGGAGGTGTACCCAAACCGTACGTTGCGATTTTGCATGCACACATTCATGCATAATGGCTCCATGCGTTTCAAATGAGATGCATGTGTGATGGCTAGTGGAGGTGTACTAATTCGGCTACGGGAATGGCAGTACTTGATGGAAATGGTCTAGAGAGATCTCAAGTTTCGGGGAAGGAATGCGAAGGGTAGGAAGGAGTTTCGGTGATGTGGCTTAACCACAGCCCGTAGAAACTCCTAAGTGGGGTTTCCCATATAGAAGTTTTAGATTATTCTTTTCAAATACATACTTCTCTTTAAAAAAAGTTGATGTTTTAGTTTTGTTCTAAGTCAAACTATCTAAATTTTGACTGAATTTATATACTAGAATAATAATATTTATATATGTTACCAAACAAGTATCATTAGATTCACTATGCAACATATTTTCATAGTGTACCTATTTTGTGTCATAAATATTAGCAAACTCATCTACTGGTTTGGTCAAATTTAAGATAGTCTGACTTAGAACAAAACTAAAATATCATAAAAGTATCTTGGGGAGACAGAGGAGTATTTTCAAGCAATATAAGCAAGCAGCCTTCAAATTCCTTCGATTCAACTAAAGAATCTCTATAATAATTCACAAACAAATCCAAATCCGCTGATTGTTCTCTAATAGCACCTATCTTGTCGCAATTTCTCGTAATATTGCAAAGTATGGGGTAGAAAAAAAGCAAGAACTATTGTGGTTATTGGATGAAATTACTTCATTTTCGAACAAATCCTGTAATCGTAAAGAAAGTAGCTATTTTAGCGTTGGGACTAGGAAAAGGGAAATCACCATTCCACCAATTTTAAGTCCTTTCTATGAGGAAAATGTCTAATGATTTAGATCCTATCATTATTAATCTTGTATGTACTTTAGTGTTCCTAATCACTCACTAACTTTTCATGGATTGCCTTGTTGTTATTATAAGTTTAAATTAATTATATCAATAACTCAAAGGAATCTAGTAATGGAATTCCAATATCACAACTCCTCAATTTTCTTGCCCGTTTCAAGATATGATATGACGACCGATCATCACATTTTATCCCAACTACCAAAGAAGTAAATAAGTCATAAACTTTCTTGGTTTCAAGTCTGAGGCGATGCAAGCAAGGAAATATCTAGGCCTCCTCTTACTAATTAGCATTTCTTATTTATAATTATAATAATAAGTACTATAGATGGGATTGACGAATAAGCCATTTTTGTCATGTGATTAAGAACAAGTTGTTGTGTTTATGGTTCTAAATTAATACAGCCTTATAGCTTTTTTTAAGGCCTACTGCTACGATATCACCATATTTGTTCAGCTCGCTACAAACGCTACACACCACTATTTGGCTTACCACTTATCAACTGTTGATATATCCTGTTACAGCGTTTTATAATACTGATGGATGGCTTACCTTGGTTGTGTGCATTTATATAGCAGCACGTAGAATGTTTAGTTAGGCTGCCGGCTTCATATTCAACTTGTAAAGCCACTTTCCACACTGATGATGGCTTTAATTAGGGTTTAGAGTCAACTCGTAAAAAACTAATATTTTGTCCAACCATATTCGACACGTAGCAGTTACGAGCATCCTTCCCTAGCTATCCATAGTGAGAAATCCTGTAGTTTCAGCAAATGACCTAATGGCTGGAAGAAAAGACTATAATTTTAAGCTGAACTGCAACCATCTGGACCTCTAATCACATGAATCCCTTTCTCTTCAGTCTCTGTCACACACTAGATGCCAAGAAAGAACCTTTTAAACCACCGTATCAGGGATGCTAATTTTGTTCTATACTCTTGCTTATATATACCTCATTTGAACGTGCATCTAGGCTCTTGTAGATGTCTTCCTGTAGTTGCACACATTCTGCCGGCCCATATCTTTCTGACTAGAGATATATCGAGGTCCCCGGGGCGGCAAGAAGGATGCCGGTCGCGGTGACGATAGTGGCGGGGGCGGCGTCCCTCGCCGTGGCGTACGCCCAGCTCCTGAGCCGACCGGACGACCTGGCGCTGTCGTGCGCGGCTTTCACGGCAATGTACTTGATGGTGCACTACGGCGCGCTGGCCATGGACACCGCCGCCGGCGACGACGAAGGCGGTGTCGTCGTCGAAGCCGAGAGGGCCCGTGGGAAGCGCGTGGCTCTGGCCATGGCGCTGGTCCTCTATGGCCTGGCGTGCGCCGAGGTCTGGGACTTGGCCGAGAACCAGGAGATCGCCGTGGCCGCGCTCGCGAGCTGGTGCGGCGCGGCTGTGATGCTGCTGGTTTACTTGGTTGTGGCAAGGGCAAGCTGTGCTGAAGGATGCTACAGTGCTGTTGCTACTGACGTGCCTTGATTAGAGCTAAGCACGCGTGTCGTGCGCGGCGATGATCGTCGACATATATACTTTTGTTGCCAACTTGTATTTTTGACCGACTCAGGCGGTCAGGCCATGTAGCTAGGACTAGTAGTATCTAGCTGCATGCATGCATGGCGATGGATGTGTATGTTGGTTTCGCTTTTTTAAACAAAAATCAACTTTTAGAGTTGTAAGTGTAAATTTGCCTGAATTTATAAATGAATAACACCAATATTTGTGACTTAAAGTTGGTAATCATTAGAGATATATAACGTGAAAAATATTTTCTCATATTGTACTTGTTTAGTGTCGTACTCCTTTGTGTCCCACAAAGACATCGAAGCATTTGAATTTTGTGTCTGCATTCATGGCGTCCCGCATGTATATGGACCGCTCCTCTATCCACGTTCAATGAGTCTCTGGCGTACCTCCTTAGTAGCAAAAACGTCCAGCATAAAGGGATAGAGGGAGTAGGTCTTGATACTTTTTTTTTCCTATAAGTGTTGGTTAAAAACTTACAAAATTCTATTTTTTGTGTAAGAAAACTTACAAAATTTTGACTTGATAATTCGAAAAGTTATTTTAGTAAGGGTAAAGGGAGTAGTTTTTTGTAACATGTTGCCCTGTCGTATTGTAATAAGAAGCTAGCACTAAGGATAAATTTAGATCGACACAAGTGAGATTTGTTCTTAATTGCGCTAAACAATATGTGGCATATGATGATGAATACATACATCTATTATTTAGTTCATGCATCCATGGGTCGTTTGCCGTTGATGGATGTGATCGTCATATTTTGGCGCCACACAAGTCATTTATACGGGTGTAACTAATATTTAACGGGGGAGAATATATTACTACACACATCATCTTTGCTTCACAACAACAAACCATATTGAGCAGTTCTAATGTATATTGAGTCGACATGGCCCTCTCGTAGTTAGGTGGGAGCCACGAATGTGTTGCATCAGCATCACCTGTTTGTTATATTTGTTCAGCAATGTTTTCAAATGCCTGTTCTGGTTCCATCATCTGCCTTTTGCCATGACCAACGACACTGATGGTAGTAGGAGTATTCATCCTAGTAGAAACTATGCATATGGCTCGTGAAGAGTGTACAAAAATTTTAGCAGAGAATAAAGCGCTGGGGACGGAGGATATGCGCCGTGACTCCACATTGGATGCCACGCATACCTCATGTTGCGCTATTCTCTCTCGGAGTAACTCCACTGGAAGCCCCCAAACAAGTGTCTACTCTATTTTTTTTTGATAAAAAAAAAACAACTCTAGTGGGAATCCTAAATGCCCCCCTATTTTTTATGTCCTTCTAAATTTTAATCCTAAGCCCCTAGTAATAGGAGGCTACATGCAAATGGAATTTTCATGCCCGAATTGAAGGCCCCCACGGGAGATGCTCTCATGTGTTGTCCATTTGATTCAGTCATTCAGGAACCAGTGAGCTTAGGTCAGGCAGTAAAGAGTAAAATCCAAATTGCTAAATGTTCATATTGTCTTTGTTCCTCCTGCGTCTTTTTTCTCGGAAATAAATACAGCATGCAATCTGGTATGGCACTCGTCATTCCTTCATATTAATTTTTTCAAACTTAACGGCAGAAGCTCTACCTTTCAGTTAAGACAGAAATAGTAGTTATGTATAGATGGCGGGTGACACCCCCCTCGAGTTGACTCTAAAACCATGAAATCATTACATATTTTCTTTGTTGGTGGCCCTTTCCTCCTTTGCTCAATATCCTCTTTGACTCTTGAAGCCACTTGCATTGCCCATTCGTTAACATTGTTGAAAATTCTTCTATTCCTCTCCTTCCATAGATTCCATAATGTGAAGATAACAATTCCGTTGAAATGTTTTCTTTTCCCTAAAGTTATTTTGGTTTCTG
This sequence comes from Hyparrhenia diplandra, assembly GCA_015847255.1. Taxonomy (NCBI): domain Eukaryota; kingdom Viridiplantae; phylum Streptophyta; class Magnoliopsida; order Poales; family Poaceae; genus Hyparrhenia; species Hyparrhenia diplandra. The sequence continues at coordinate 32,504 of JADLZK010001604.1, read as the reverse complement.
CCTCCTCCCACCATGAGCCAAGTGCAGTCCTTAGTGGTCCATTGCACAAAGCAAAGTGGTCTTGATAGGGTCATCCTCTCTTTTATAGGTTATCTCTTGTGAGGATTTTTTTTTTCTCGCCAAAATCTAGACGAACACTTTGCACTTATTCTCTACATGAGCTTTCCATATGAGGTCGCTACATAAGTCCCCGTAGGAACCTCTGGATTGGATGCTATAAGTTGCACTAGTGGAGTAAGTGTCATTAGCTATCCATCTCCAGACGATGGAGCTTCGTACGCCCTATGTGAGGTGGGTGCTTTGGATTCTGATCTAGGACGGAAAATTCTCAACTTGGACAACATTGGTGATCCGACCTCTTAGCGCTCAAATCTAGCTATTATTTCGAAGTACCAACTTGACCGATCTGTTTTTCTCAACTTTGTAAAGAAAATGGACCTCGACCCATTTTAGTTTGGATTTTGGTGTTTGATGACCAACATGACCAAATAAGATTAATGTGTTTGTGAGTGTTTGTTTTGTAGTCATATAGGTTGCATACATGACTTGGGCAAAGGTGATGGTGTGACCCTAATGATCAACACCTCAAGCAAGACCTTAGAAGCACAAGAGAAGACTCACAAGATCAAGCATTGTCCAAGGCATGAAGATGGAACTGAGCCCGAAACGAAGATCACGAAGAAGCTAGTCAAGATCAGGGTCTCGTGGACACCGGACGCGTCCGTTAATGCGTCCGATGTGGAGCTCAACAGCGTCCGATGCATCTCAACGGTCATCCGTGTCGCGGGTGCGTCCGATGTGGCATCATCTTACACGTTCGATGCAGATTTCTGTGTTTTGGAGCTCTTTGGACTCGCATTAGACTCAGCTAACAGCCATGAGTCAAATCAGAAACATAAAGTTCAATGGCTAGTCAATTCCAACGGTCGGGAATGCACCTGACACGTCCGGTACACACCAGACACTTTCTGATGTGCACCGTACGCGTCCGGTGTGGACGTGTAGTGCATCCGGTGCATGGCAAAAAGCCGGAATTCGTGCCCAGCACCTACTTTCTCCATGGGGCTTATAAATAGACCCTCAATTGGCCATTTTGAATGTGGGGAGTGTAGAAACATATCAAGGGTACCGGTACATCATTTTAGAGCTCTCCACTTGCATATTGCTTAGTGATTCATTTGGTGATTAGCGTAGGTGCTTTGCGTAGTGCTTAGATTAGTTAGGCCACCGCTTATGCGCTTGCTCTAGGCTTAGGCTTTGGCCGCCACCATGTACCAAAAGAACAAGGCCCACGACGGTTCAGTCGGAAGCTTGAGAGTGAAGACGGCAGGGAGCATCCGGGATAGCCTTGCCAGAAGGCACATCGGAGACTCGCTTGCGAGTGGGGAAGGCCCGAGGCTATCCACATAGTTACCCCCAACTGGGAGCTTGGCTCTTGCAAGGGGATCCAATGAGGATTAGGGGGAAACTTGCGTGCTTCTCGATACCTCGGTAAAAAAGTGTCGGAGCCATCAGTGGGTATTTGCATCTTTATCGCCTTTACATTCCACATTTATATGTTTTACCTTGGTTGTGTGATTTACCTTTCCTAGCTTATTTGATAGGCTAGTTGATAGGATTAGAACCTAGGTTGCATAACTCTTTTGCTGTAGAGATAGCAACACACCTAGCAAAACCATAGTTGCATATATAAATAATTTACTTTCTTGCAATAGGTTTTGACTAGGTGAAGTTAGAGGCCATAGTTAATTAGAAGTAGAATTCTAAGTTTCCTAATTCACCCCTCCCCCCTCTTAGGTGTCACGATTCCCTTCAAACTTAGATTAGCTTCACCATTCAACCAATTGTTGTGCCAAAAAGTGTGTCTTTTCGCCATCACCAATTGTGACTTTGGTTAATGCATTGAAGAGTAGCTAGTCGGGCTCATTGCAAGGTAACTCTGCACCCCAAGGTTTGGAGTCTTCCACCGAATCTTGCAACAGCCAACATAGACGGATAGCTCTTCTGAATTTCTCCAAGTTAAGTATCCTTAGTCCGCTAAGATCTTTGGGTCTTGATACTGTTGGCCAATTGTCCTAGTTTTATTAATTTTTTTGCCCAAGCCGTGAGCAGGGAACACCATGAGGTGGTAACTTGGCATGGAAGAGAGGACTAACGAGACTACGTTGAGGCGGCAAGCTCTGTTAAGCCATCTTCCTTTCCATCTGAGGAGCCTTTGGCTAATGCGCTCGACCGTGGATCTTTCGAAGTGGAAGTTGCAACCCAAGATAATGGTAAGGGAAGGTACGTGCTTTTGACCCTGGAAATGAGGAGATCATGTGATCCAGACCTTAGAAGCCAGGTTCTCGGAACGTGAGGAACGTGGTACGTGGTACGATATTTTCAAAAACTATGGAACGAAGAGGGTATACAGCTTTAGCTTGTACCAAATCCAAATGGAACGCGTACCTAATCTAGATGGAACGTGTTCCCGGAACGTTCCCAAAATGTAGTACCTGAGATGCTCTGATGGCTCCGTTTGAGCCTATTGCCCTGTTCTCTCTTATCAGCGGATGGATAGATCTCAAGCTTAGTGTTTAAGACACTTGATGCTTCAACAGCTCATCGTTCCGTCTATATTTGGGACTCTATGTTCCTCGTATTGATCGTGAATCCGGGACGCGTTCCATCGTGATTGGGAACGATGTTCCACATTGTTCCCATACCACGAACTGGAACGTCGTTCCCGGGACGGGGAACGTGGCCATGTTCCCGTTCCCTGGCTTCTAAGATCCAGACTGACCTCCTCGCATCTAAACCTCCTTGCAATATCTAATGGGGTGGATGGAGCTTTTTTCTAGATTTTTGTGGAGGCCCAAGAAATTTCCAATTGCCTTGAGGATCGCCTAGACCAGCTCTTGGTCATCTTTTCACGAGTATATATAAACATGGTTGCATCATTTGCAGATAAGGAGGTTCTCCATCTAGCAATGGCCGGGGGTAGGTGTGAGAGTGTCTCATGCTGGGTCGCCAAGCCGAGAAGGCATTGCAAAGGGTCCATGGCAAGGATGAAGAGCATGAGCGATAGAGGGACGCCTTCTCATACCCCTTCTGGCATGATCGAAAGTAGGTCCATGTTTTCCATTGGGTAGCACCTTCGACGTGGCTGTGCAAAAGAGTATATATAGACACCCATTCCCACCGGCACGGTCCAAAACCCAAGGCCTGGAGCACCTCCATCAAGTAGCTCTAATTAATTGTGTTGAAAGCTTTGTGGATGTTGAGCTTCATGAAAAGTGATGTCATCTTAAATTTGTACAATTTCTTACCGTGGTCTATCCTCAGCCCCTGATATTATATTATGGTAAATATCATTATGAGTTGTATGTATTGTAGATATAAATTTACTTTTATTTTTTATAAAAATACTTTACGTAAATTACTGTAAAATTATGCTAAATTGAAATGTCTATACAATAAGTTATTCTATGGCCTCCACACCCTGTGCTCTTTCTCCCTTGATCAGTTATGACATAATAATTGCTAGTGAGCCCCCTAATCAGCCTGCAGAATATAAAATTAAGAAAGGAGTTATATGACAAATGAGCTAAGCAAACTAGCTCATCACCGTCCTCGTTCTCAAACCGTGACTTTCTTGGCTGTCTTACCTCTCTCTCATCGTACACAAGCCGGCTGATTTCAGATAATTCAATAGTTGTTTTGTGAGGAAAAATAAGGGAAACAAACCGAAACTAAAACAGGTGAATCAAATAGATTTTATATTCTGATAGCTAAACTAAACGCGCACAGGGAGTCGCGTCCATGGCCTGCAAGGGATAAGGACGTACACCATTCTTAATTGCATCTCCTGTGGGGTTGTTTAATCCTCGCGAGGTTGGCAACTCACGACCGGCATATGTCACCTTCATGTGCATCAACTTCAGATTAAACAGCTTTATCTATCTCAGCTCGCTGACTTGGATCCATCATTTCCTGGCCTTTTCGATCCCAACTCCAACGTATGCGCTTACGGTAAACGATGTTGACCTGAAGTCGTGTATATATATATATGCACATGTACGACATAGTACGTACGTCTTGACGCGTGCCGCGCTTTCATTCGTCTGCTTCGCCTGCCGGCCGGCCAACAATATAATCCATCATCGGACAACCGTACCATATGCATCCGGTACATATAGTCTGCTAGCTTACCAGCTTCAGCCATCCAGATCAATGGCGCCATCATCCACTGCGATGTTCTTGGCCAACCTGGTGTGCTTGGTAGCAGCATCACTGAAGCTCCATCTCGTCCATGGCAAGCTCGATTCTCCAGGCAACAAGCTGCTTCTTAGTTCATACCAACGATGGTTTTCTAGCTAGTTCCCAAACTAAACCTTGGAACGTTGTGCGGCATGCAGATTTCATCACCATCGACTGCGGCATCGACGACGGCCGGACCTACCGCGCCGGACCTACCGCGCCGAGAGAACCGGCGGCCTCGTCTACGTCTCCGACGCCGGCTTCACCGACACAGGGATCCAGGGCATGGTGCGCCCGCCGTACGACACACAGGAGGCGGAGCGGTACCGCACCGTCCGGTACTTCCCAGACGACGACGGCGCTGCTGCGGGATCGCGCAGCTGCTACACCCTCCAGGCTCCAGCCGGTCACGCCCGGCGGCAAGTACCTCGTCAGGGCCCAATTCTACTACGGCAACTACGACGGCCGCCGGTTCGACAGGCTACCGGCCTTCGACATCCACCTCGGCGTCAACCGCTGGGCCACCGTCAACGTCACTGCCATCGACGGCGTGTACATCCACGAGGCGGTGGCTGTGTTGCCGGCCGACTTCTTGCAGGTTAGTATTGTTATTTCCAATCTAATAAGAGCAAATACATATATTCAGTGTTTTTGTTCATTGTTATTTCTAATCTAATAAGAGCAAATACATATTCAGAACCAATTTTGTTTGATGGAAAAAGTAGCATCCGATTTCCTCCTAGACGAATCGTAACACACTTATTACAAGTTATACGTACAGTATATACCCTAGCACCCGGTTAGGTGGTCACGGTTAATCCGTACACCACCGTAGCGGGCGCTAGTGCCCGCCACGGTAAATATGTTAACCGTGGCTTTATGTGCCCGCCGTGGTTAACCTATTTACCGTGGCAGGCTAGTTATTACACGGCATATATAAACAGTTCAGTTTAACAAGACAAAGAGAACAGTTCAGTTACAACAATTCAGAGACTATATATAAAGAGACAACAGTTCAGTTCATCATCATCCATACATATATAATCTATACAAAGAGACAACAGTTCATCATCCAACAGCCAAGACAACTGGGTCCAAGAAAACTTCTAATTCTTAAAGTTTAACACACATGCATGCATATTACAAGGTAATTGGATCCAAGTAATCCTTAGGTCGTTGTTTGGAGGTCCATTAATTTCCTTAGCTCTTCGTACTCGGGAAGCATCCCCAACTCACTGTCCTCCAAACAGAACTACGGTCTCGAATATATCCTCAGCATCGCCATCACCGCCGCCGTCATTGTCAACTAAGGTCTCGAATATATCCTCAGCATAGTCGCTTTCGGCTGCTCTAAGATCTGGTGGCTGATTTGTCGGTACCGCTTCCGTCGAAGGTGGAGTGCCACTCGTCACCTCTTTTTCACCGTGAAAAGTAAGTCCAGATTATGTAGTCCTTGACAAATCCATGCTTAATCAAGTGACGTTGCACGTTGCTATCTATGTGAGCTTTCAAGTTCTTGCAATGGGAGCATGGACATATGATTGTCGTCTGTTTTAGATGCTCATGGTGACTTTTCGTGACAGCAATGAACTTCCGCACTTCATGTATGTACAGAGGAGTCATTCTCGATATGTTGTACATCCAATGAGACCGCCCATCCATATCTGCGAACTACACACAAGAGAATCATATAAGAAATAGATAAAAAAAAAGTGATAAACATGCATGCTCCTCCCCAAATTAAGCAAAGGGAGGACAAAGAGAGGAGGGAAAGCAAGATTGAGAGAGTCGTAGCCTTGAGTGGTTTGCTCCTCCCCAAATTAAGTGGTTATACACAAGAGAGGATTAAAGAATTAGAAAAGAGATGAACATGGTGGATCTAGAGATTAGATCTAGATGCCAAAGAGAGAGAAAAGTGGACCAAGAAGGAGATTAGAGTGTCTTAATTACCTTTAGTGGTGTCCTCCTCCCCCAAATCAAGTCCCTAAAGTTGATTTTAGAGTTTTGGGCGATTTTTAGGGCAAAACCTCCCCCGGTTTGGAAGAGGTGGAGGCGAGGAGGAAGAAGTATGGCTAGCTGGTTTCTATTTATATATAGACCCCGGGGATTAACCATCGCGAGCACTTTAATTTGCCCACCACAGTTAACGGGATTAACGTGGGCGGGCGCGCCAACCGGCTGGCCTGGCCAGCCAGCCAACTTCTGTGGCGGACAAAGTTTGTGCCAGCCACGGGGTGTTTGGGGCCCTGTCACACAAAAAGATTTTGTGTACTAGTGCCAACCCCTCCATGCAAACTGAGCCTTACAGGATCGAGTCTTTTCTCCCATCACTTTGTAATTGGGGCTAAAAGCATAGCCAACACGTCCCCGCTAACATAACCTGCAAATACATTCAAGGTTAAGATTTGCCAAAAATCCTATCGTTTCTTATTGGCCACATGAACTAACAAAAAGTTACAATGACAAATTTAGTGAATTGTACTTATTGCCTCCCTTTTTGTTATCCATTGAACAAAATTTTCACATTCAAAACATGCACTACAACAAACACACAAATATAATAAAGCACGCTTCAAAAATCTAGCATGATAACATTCAAAGAAAGAAAGATTCCCGTCTAATAAAAATCGGCAAGGTTTTTGCCGCCTTTCGAAAAAAAACATTCAAAGAAAGATTGATGAATGGTTTGAAATTTACTACAGAAGCAGCAAAGTGCATTCTAATTTCTTATTGCTAGATTATCAAGAAAGGCTGAGAATAATTTCAAATTTACTAGAGAAGCAGCATAATGTACTACTGCTTCAATTCCTTGTTGCTAGATTGTCCTTATTAAGGTTGGCATTATTTTTTAAGAACTATAAATAAACTTTAATTTTTAAAGGTAATTTTGTTCACCAGATTTCTCATCAGACATTTAACACCATTACTATTTAGCAATATTTGAATGCATAGTGATCCATAATTTGAATTATGAAATACTGTGTACATAATTAATTTGAATACGATTCCAGAGCCAACAAATTCCTGGATTGACCAAAAATATTTTTTTGTGACTATCTATTTATATATGCTGACATATTTTGTGGTCCACAAGCATTCAGTTTCTAACCATTGTAGTGAAATCCAACAGTCCAGATCCACCTGATTTCTCTTTATGAATTAACAAAAGACACATTCCATTTCTAGACCTTTTGATCTCTCTATCCAGATCATTTCATTACTAAGCTTTGGACCGTAATTTCTTAAGCCACGTGAAAAGAAATATATGATAGATTTGTCTGTGAACAGGTAAATAGCATTGGTCATACTTTTTCCACACCAAAAGAACAACATAGTTATCCTGTTATAATAATTACCGGTCCAGCACTATTGTTAACAATTACCAGCTTACGGTACCTAACTACAACAAACTCTGACATTAGTTGGACCCAACAACCACAAGCAGGTTGGAAATTCCATAAACAAATGTTTCTTCACTACTAGGCATTTTGCTGATCGACCTAACAGAGCACCCCAAAGCATTCCGAACATATGACATCAGCTTAACTGACAAAATGATCTACAGGTTTGATCTGCATTTAATCTAATTATTCAATTTCTTCTGCCGTTTAAATCTTATTATTCCAGAAGACTCACCATTGAACTATTATCTTCGAAACAAAGCTATAGTACGTCTCCCTAAAGATCATTCTAGCATTGAGAACTACGTTGACAGTCATATGTCTTCAAAATGATTTAGTAGTATACTAACATGTGCATGCCCAGGTGTGCTTGGTGAATAAAGGCTTAGGTACACCATTCATCTCTGGGATTGATCTGAGGCCCCTCAGAGAATACATGTACCCAGAGGCCACGATGGACCAATCCCTTCTTCTGCTCAGTCTCTCCCGGCCATCAGCCACCTACAGTTCCAACAGATATCAGTTCTGGCCAGCTGGCTTCACACTGTTCAGGTGAGCATGATCGTCACTCAGACCGATGTTCATCTGATGGTACCAGCTGATGTAAACAGACATCGGTATTGATACTTAATCAATGCTCTCTTGCAATAAATTTCCCTGTCTCACATCGAGTTGGTTTTACTTGAAAACACTAGGTACACTTATGATCCCTACGACCGCTTTTGGCAAAGGTACGGCAGTGTTGACCCATGGACCAACATAACGACCTCAAACAACATTGACGTCTCGAACATAACCAGCTTCAACGTGCCATCAGTGATACTGCAGAGCGCCATTACTCCAGTGAATGGAACACGCATCGACTTGTCATGGACCTCAGAACCTGCCTTTGATAATGGCAACTCGACACAGCTCTTATTTCTCTACTTCACAGAGTTAGAGAGGGTGCCAAGCAATGGGCTGAGACAGTTTGACATCCTTGTCGACAACACTACAGGGGATGATAGCAAGAGCTTCACCCCAAAGTACCTCTCTGCAGAGGTTGTGACAAGGATGGTACAGGGGTCAGGCCAACATAGCGTCTCTCTTGTCATCACACCGGAGGCCACACTTCCACCAATCCTGAATGCAATTGAGATATATTCAGTAAACAAAATGACTGAGGTTGCGACAAATGATGCAGATGGTATGTGTTTAACACTTTCACCTTGGCAAAATTCTGTCAGTAACTTGCATCCATCGGCATTGTGTTACTTTCATAGGGATGGAGACCTTTTGACAGAAAGCTTCTTCATTTACCTATTAGCTTTTTTGAGCGCACGTTTACCTATCAGCTTGATCTTTTTGCCAGTGATAATCTGAATTATAATTGACAAAGCGAAGACAAAATTCAGAGTTACCTTCTTTCCTGTTTGCCTCATATGAACAGCTAAGGCCATGATGACAATTCGCACAAGGTATGCAGTGAAGAAAAATTGGATGGGTGATCCTTGTGCACCAAAAGCATTTGCATGGAATGGCTTGAACTGCAGTTTTCCATCATCTGGTCCTGCATGGATAACAGCTCTGTAAGTAGTACACTTAAGAGCCATCTACAATTAATTTCAAGAGCATACATAAATGCTACAGAAAGTAACATAAATAAATGGTATTAACTTGCTGTTGATTTGTTCCAGGCACTTATCATCTAGTGGGTTGACTGGTGTAATTGATTCTTCTTTTGGAGGTCTAAAATCCCTCCAATACTTGTAAGTGGCCAATATCAGCATACAAAGTATAGTGCTCCATAGATGGAATCTTACACAACTCTTAGAAGCTACCACCTCCGTAATATAAAATTACCTTTCCTTAAAAAAAAAAAATCACCTACTAATTTACTAATCGGTTCTGATGTCTACTCTAGCATCTTCATAAGAACTGTATTTAATTGCAGGAATCTATCAAATAATAGCCTATCTGGCCCAGTGCCTGATTTTCTAGCGCAAATGCCATCCCTCAAATTCCTGTAAGTATTCAGTTTACTGAAAATTATTTTATGAAGCTTGCATCACCATATTATAAAGGAGCTGAGTTTCTGCAGTGATTTGTCAAGCAACAAACTCAGTGGATCCATACCTGCAGTTCTACAAGAAAAAAAGTCATAATGGATCGCTTGTATTAAGGTTTGCATGTAAATTGTAATTAACTCATATCTCAAGAGTTCAGTTCATCCAAATGAGGTTTTTTCGAGAAGGTTCATGAAATCTTTCATGAGAGTAAATTAGAAAATATAAGTTAACCCATGCTGTATGAACCAAATAATCATGTCGCCACATTTTGTTTCTCTAAATTTAATTAATCCAGATGGTTTTGCTCCAATCCTAGGTCTGGTAACAACACAAATCTGTGTGATAATGGCGCTTCTACATGTGAGCCAAAGCAGAAAATCAACAGAACACTTGTCATTTCAACAGTTGTTCCAATAGCAGTAGTAACTCTACTGTTTGTGGCAGCATTTCTTATCCTCCATGGAATGAGAAATCGAAAAGGTAACATTACGTCAGGGAATTTGATTCAAAAAGAACATTTCATCAAGGAAACCACTGAATTTGTATTCTCTCAAGCATGTTCATATAAATATGTGGTTCTTTTCTAGATAGATGGATGGCAAACAGCTCAAGGCTTAATAATCCTCAAGATAAATCAAACATATTTGAGAACAGAAAGTTCACATACAAGGAGCTCAAACTCATGACAGCTAACTTCAAAGAAGAAATAGGGCGAGGAGGGTTTGGTTCTGTCTTCCTAGGATATTTAGAGAATGGAAATTCAGTTGCCGTTAAGATGCATTCAAAAACATCCTCTCAAGGGGACAAAGAGTTTTTAGCAGAGGTAAGCTGAATAGTTGTATTTATCTTCTGTGTGTGTTTGAAAACTGAGACAAATGTTCTTATTACACATTGCAGGCTCAGCATTTGACTAGAGTTCATCACAAAAACTTGGTTTCCTTGATTGGATATTGCAAAGACAAGAAACATCTGGCCCTTGTCTATGAATACATGCATGGAGGAAGCCTAGAAGACTGTCTAAGGGGTAATTTACCTCCTCCTTGCACAAAAAAAAAAGGTTACCTTTCGTGCCTAGTTAGTTAAGCGCGCTGTTCCTGTTAGTCTTTGAACTATCACACTTTAGGAAGTAACAGAAATTGAACTCTCATAGAGAGGATTGCACAAGGCAAGTTGAGACAATTTTCCGGGTTTTTCTTACTTAAATGCAATGCCCTTCAGGAGGGCTGGGGGTTACATACTTATAGCTGCTAGCCAGCGAGCATATGCTAGATGCTAAATACTATATGCCAGTCAAAGATGCTAACTACTGTCCTAAACTGATGTTGTCCTAGATGCTGTCCTAGCTACCCTAAAAGCAATCAAGGTTGTTGTCCCTGATGGGCAGCAGAACCACCACAGAACCATGTGCTGCAGTCCTCACAAGGACCAGCCCCACAAAGACCAGCCAGCACAGCCAGCACAGAGACTTATCCATCATTCTCCCCCTAAGTCTTGTGCGCTGCCTAGCGGAGAGATTGAACCATACCAATCCTGGAGCACAGCTCAAGAAACTTGATCCTCCCAAGAGGCTTGGTGAGCAGGTCCGCAAGCTGATCATTGGTGTTGATGTAGCCTGCCTGAATACTCCCTTCCTCCAAGCAGCCTCGGATGAAGTGGTACCTCACCCGGATGTGCTTGCTCCGTTCGTGGAAAACGGGATTCTTCGCCAAGGCCAGAGCAGACTTGCTATCCACTCTAAGTTCCACCGCTCCGGTGTCTCTGCCAAGGAGATCACCAAGTAGTCGGGCGAGCCAGATCACCTGAGTGGAGGCGGTGGAGGCCGCTATGTACTTGGCCTCGCAGCTGGACAGGGCAACCACCTGCTGCTTGACCGACTGCCAACTAACAAGGCACTTGCCGAGGAAGAAGAGAATCCCGCTTGTGCTCTTGCTGGTGTCGATGTCGCCGGCGTGGTCGCTGTCGCTGTACCCAATGAAGTGTGCCGCTCCAGGGCACCTTGGGTAGTAGAGACCGTGGTCGAGAGTCCCCGCAACGTAGCGGATGATCCTCTTCACAGCCTGTTGGTGCTCCGTCGTCGGTCGCTGCATGAACCGACTAACGTAGCCGACGGAGAACGCCAAGTCCGGCCGTGTGGGGGCGAGGTAGCGAAGGCTCCCCACAAGACGCCGGCACTGCGTGGCATCCACCTCCTCCGCCGTACTGTCACGGCTCAGCTTCAGCCTCTCCTCCATCGGGGTGAGGGCTGGGTTGCAGCCGGTGAGCCCAACTAGCTCAACAACGCGCTTGGCATAAGCGGTCTGTCGAAGTGTGATCCCGGAGTCGTCCTGGTGCACCTCGATCCCCAGGTAGAAGGAGAGAGGGCCCAGGTCACTCATCTGGAAGGTGGCCTTCATCTCTTCCTTCAACGCAGCCACCTCCGCATCCTTGGTGCCGGTGATCACCAAGTCATCAACGTAGACGCCCACCAGCAAGGCATTTCCACCCCTGCCCCACTAGTAGACAGCCGCCTCGTGTGGGCTTTGCTCGAAGCCCATCCTCTTGAGGGTGGAATCTAGCTTGGCATTCCATGCCCTCGGTGCCTGCCACAGGCCATAGAGAGCCTTGCGCAGGCGCAACACATTGTCCTCCTTGCCGGGGATACCAAATCCCGGCGGCTGCTGCACGTAGACCTCCTCCTTCAGGTCGCTGTTAAGAAACGCCGACTTGACGTCCATGTGATGGACACACCAGCCCTCCTGGGCAGCTAGTGCAAGGAGAAGTTGCACGGACTCCATCCGTGCTATAGGGGCGAAGGCATCATCGAAGTCGACCTCCTCCTGTTGCAGGAACCCGCGTGCAACCAAGCGAGCCTTGTGCTTGACGATGGTCCCGGCTTCATCCCTCTTCAGCTTGAACACCCACTTAAGGGTGATTGCACGGTGACCACAAGGGAGATCGGCAAGCTCCCAGTGCGATTCTCATAACCGTGTCCATCTCCGATCAGTATCGCGGCACGCCATGCCGCGTCCCCTCTCGCCTCTGCGAAAGAAAGGGGCTCTCCATCTTCAGCCGCAAGGTGTAGCTCTACCTCTAAGTCGTGAGGCACCGATCCGGCTGCCGGCTGATCGCCGAAAGGTTCTCCATCGTCTGATACCGCGGCGGCTCGCCGTCGTGGCACGCGTCGGCGCTCCCTTGTCGTGGGTGAGCGGGGTGGCGAACTCGACCGGGTTGGGCTCGACTTGAGCTGGCGCTGAAGTAGACGCGCTGGAGAAGTGGCCGCCGGGAAGTGGCGGCCCGTATTTGGCGCCCGTGGTCGATGGAGACTTCGGGAGGCGGCGTAGGCATGCTCGGCGAAGAAGAGCTGCCTACTCCCCGGCTCCCTCGAAGTGGACATACTCGGCGGTGAAGTCATCATGCGTCGGTCGAGCCATCGTCCGCCTTTGTCCCACGCCCATCCTGCGCCCTTCGTTTGAACCTGGCGTCGCGCGCCCGTGCGCCACGCTGTGTCTTCGGGTCGAAGGATGCGGTGAACCTGAGCCCTCCGGCGTGGCCGATGAACACTCCCGGGTGCTCACGTCGTCAAGCTTGCCCGGCGTGGCCAAGCTCCTTGGCGAGAATGCGGACACCGAAGACCCCGCGGTGAGAGCTGCCGGCTTGCGCCCATGCCGGGCCTCGTACGGCGATCACGCCATCGGCGCCTTGGTAGGCGAACGGTTGAGGATGTAGACAACAGTCACCACAGACCTTTCTCCGAACATCGCCGGCATCCTCTCTGCGCGAGGTGGGCCCGAGCCATTCCCACAGCAATGCGGTTGCGCCGCGCCCGTCGGCGACGCCGTTACGCTACGGGCTGTGCGGTGTGGGGTAGTGGCGCTGAATGCCCTCATCATCGCCAGATCTGACGCGGTTCGATTCTTGTGAATTTGCCGCCGTTGTCGGTCGCGCAGACATCTCGCGGCTGCGGCCGCACTCGCCTCGCGGCAGCTTGCGCACACCGGATGGCGTCCCGCCTCCTCTGGCTGCCAAGGATCACCACCCACATGAAGCGGGGAGTGGTCGCCGACGAGCAGCGGGAAGTAGCGTCGTCCTCCTGGTGTGGCCGGTGTTACCGGGCCACACAAGTCCCCATGCACGAGCTCGAGCCGCTCCTCGGCTCGGTAGCTTGCTTGTTGGAGAAAAGGGAGCCGCCGTGCCGTTAGCACGCAGACATCGCGAGAACTGCTCCACATGGTCGAGGCACGGCAAGCCTCGCACCATCTCCTTAACCGGAGCCGCCGGGGGCCTCGAAATGGAGGTGCCCAAAGCGCTCATGCCATCGCACGCCTCGTCGTCCGACGGGCAGCGAGGCGAGGGGTTGTGCCACCGCACATTGAGAACGAGTCGATTTGCTCCTCGTTACCTTGGCGAGGAGAGACGGCGACGGCGATCCCACATGCGCAAGACGCCGCCCTCGATCAGCACACGCGAACCATTCTCGCCTAGCCGCCCCGGTGATGATGGAGTTTCTCAACGTAGGGATGTAGTAGACGCTAGTGAGCAGCCGGTGCTCTCGGTCTTGGCGGTGGCGACAACGAGCCAACACCCTTTATCTCCACAGCGGAGGCATCCCCAAACTTGATGGATCCTCGCGTCTTTGGAGTCGAGCTCGGGAGAAGAACTCCGTCGATCGGTCATGTGGTGGGTGGCACGGTGTCGAGGAACCAGCCGTCCGATCTTCTCGTCGTTGGGGCCTTTACCGAGGAAGACGTGGGCCTTCAGCTCGTCGAGGTGGAGGAGCGTAGCGGCGTCTGTGCGGCGGGGGGAGTGCAGCTCAATGTCCCCGTGAAGGAAGAACAGAGCTGCATCATCCCCCTCCTGCGCTGCGCGACGAGAGCTGACCGCCATGTGGCTGTCCACCACGCCTTGGCTGCCGATAGTCCTTGGACCAGTGGCCGAATTTGCCACAGTTGAAGCAAGGGTTGTCTTGTACCGGCTTTTGCTTGCCGGCAAAGACCTCCCCCTCGCCCCCCCCATGAGCATCACCTTCGCACGCCCTTGCGCCCCTCCCTGGTCGTCTTTGCGCGGCTTGCCACGCTTGCGGCCGCCTGGCGTGGAGGAAGAGGACTCCCCCTTCTTCTTATCCCCCTGGCCGGCCTCCCACTGCTCCCGAGTGAGAAGGAGCTTCCCACCAGAGCTGATGGGCTTTGAGGGAGGCTGTGGCTCATCGCTATCGACGACCTTGAGGTGACCTATCGCATCCTCGATCGTCATCCCGTCGAGGTCTAGCAAGGACTCGACCGAGCGAGCCATCTGCTTGTACTTCTCAGGGACGCAGCGGAAGAGCTTCTCAACAGCCCTCTCCTTGCTGTAAGTGTTGTCTCCAAACTGCACCAACTTCTGCAACAAAGTGTTGAGACGGAGAGCAAAGTCATCAATGTCCTCACCCGGCTTGAAGGCCAGGTTCTCCCACTCCTTGCGAAGTGCTTGCAGCGTGGACTTGCAGGCGCGGGCGCTGCCGATGCGTGCTGCAGCAATGGCGTCCCAAGCCTCCTTGGCAGTCCGCTTGCTGGAAAGCGAGAACTGCATCTCGGGCGGGGCTGCAGCGATGAGGGCATCCAGCGCCCGTCAATCCTCATGGTAGGGGACGTCGCCGTAGTGGACTGCCTCCCACATGTGCCGCACTTGGAGCCTGATCCTCATCACCGCAGCCCACTCAACATAGTTGGTCTTGGTGAGGGTAGGCCATCCACCGCCCGGGGCGGCGTCCTGATGACAACACGGTACTCGTGGTGTCCACGGTACCGGACCGGGAGAGGGAGCCGCGCTGCTGTAAAGGTCGCACTCCTGTCGGCCGATCCGCCGTCACCGTCTTGCCGCCTCCCGCAGGAGCGCCGCCAACGCGCCCGCGCCCGCCTCGGGCTGCCACCACGCTGAGTGAGCATGTGCGGCTGCCCGCTGCGCCGCCCGTCCCCTTGCTGCTTCCCTCTCCCGGCTGCCGAGGTGCGCATCATCGGTGTCCTCCGCTGAGACGGAGCTGTTGGTGCTGCCGCGCAGCACCTCCGCCCTGGCTGCTGCACGTCGCGGCACCGCGCCGCTGCCGCTTCCACCTCCGCCCCGCGCTGCCCGGCTCCGCGGCGCTAGCCCGACGCCCTTGCTTTGCGCAGCGGCCGTCTCTGCGCCACTCGCCGCGCTCCTCTGGCTGCGAACGCGGCTCGGCTTTCTTGACGCTGCGCCGAGGCGACCGAAAGGCCGAGTGACCTACGGACATGGCTGCGCGATGGGCGGGCTCTTGCTACGAGGGGAGGAGACTCCGTCGACAAGCCGCCGCTTGTCTCTACAGAGGGAGAGTTATGTGCAGAGCAGCCGGTGCTTCCGCTTTGCTCTACTTTGCTTGGGGCTGCTGTGTGGCAGGGAAGAGAGATGAACAAGAGACGCTAAGGCTACAAGATAGTACGGCTCTGATACCACTTGTTAGTCTTTGAACTCTCACTTTAGTAAGTAACATAACTTGAACTCTCATAGAGAGGATTGCACAAGGCAAGTTGAGACAATTTTCTGGGTTTTTCTTACTCAAATGCAATGCCCTTCAGGAGGGCTGGGGGTTACATACTTATAGCTGCTAGCCAGCGAGCATATGCTACATGCTAAATACTAGATGCCAGTCAAGGATGCTCACTACTGTCCTAAACTGATGATGTCCTAGATGTTGTCCTAGCTACCATAAAAGCAGTCAAGGTTGTTGTCCCTGATGGGCAGCAGAACCACCACAGAACCATGTGCTGCAGTCCTCACAAAGACCAGCCCCACAAAGACCAGCCAGCACAAAGACTTATCCATCAGTTCCAATCACTACCAATTTTCATATTTTCGTTCCAGCTCTGTCAAACACGTTGACAGCATATATGTGCCCAAAAAAACGCTTGTTTGTTATGGGGATATTTGTTAGGTGTTTCTAACACATTAGAGTGTAATATGCCTTATTTCTAATCCACCATATCTATTATATATGTTGTAGTGTAGTTGTAGCAATGTAGAGGTTCCTAATTTTTCTGGCATCACACACTTTTTAATGACAAGCTTGACATGCATTAGGACCAAATTTTACCCATCAAATACTTTTCATCATTTTGCAGAACTGACTATAACCATCTTGTTGTCATCATGCATAACAGGAGAGGCCTCTGCTGCTACACCCCTAACTTGGCATCAACGTCTCAAGATTGCTCTTGACTCCGCGCAAGGTTTGTAAGGCTGCACGCACCTAAACTAGAAATATAGCTGTATAAGAATGCATCTTGTATTGAAGTTTAGAGTTTGTATTCATATAGTAACATGTTTCCTATACTAACTATGTCTGAAGAAAAAAAAAACTTCAGGCTCATGGACCCAAGATTTTGAACATGTGGCCAGCACCTATCATTCCACCAAACATAAAACAAGTTGCAAACTATTTACTGGCTCCTTCACTTGGGTGCAGGATTGGTATATCTACATAAATTGTGCCAACCACCACTGATACATAGGGATGTTAAGACAAAGAATATCCTTCTATCCGCTAGTCATGAGGCTAAGATAGCTGACTTTGGGCTAATGAAGGCATTTGCTGATGAGTTCAAGACCCATGTCACCACTTTGCCAGCAGGCACCCTAGGGTATCTTGACCCTGAGTACTACAATACATCCCAGCTCAGTGAGAAGAGCGACGTATACAGCTTTGGAGTTGTGCTACTGGAGCTTGTCACAGGCCAGCCACCAGCAGTCCCCATAAGTAGCACCGAGAGCATCCATGTTGTGCAATGGGTGCGCCAGAAGCTCTCTGAGGGTGACATTGCAAGCATTGCTGACCCAAGGATGGGAGGGATGTATGATGTCAACTCTATCTGGAAAGTTGCAGAGTTAGCACTGAGATGCAAAGAACAACCATCAAGGGAGAGACCATCAATGACTGACATTGTGGTAGATCTCAACGAGAGCTTGGAGCTGCAGGTGTCCTATGCAATGGGTTATTACAGCTCAGTCTCGAACAGCACAATCGATCTCAGCACAACAAGTGTTGATTTGCATAGCGACGCTCAACTAAGTGATCATCTAAGTCAGCAAGCTGTATTTGAGTTGCAACAAGTAGACAATGAATCAACAGCTCGTATAGGTCCTGCACAAAGATGAAATCAACCTTTCAACTTTGTATGTTTTGTTGTCACACCAAAAAAAATAAAAATGTATGTTTTAGTCTAGAGATTTTTATACATAAGCTAGGTATGCGTCATACATTTATGTGTTCTGTACTTTGAGCCTTAAGCCATAAAATAAGTAACTAATCTCCCAATTGCATAGACTATACCTACGAATTTCGCAAGCTCTGTGTGAGAAATAGAAGGTACAATTCAAAGTGGAGCTAGATGTCTAGAAATATGGAATACTCAATCAATAACCCCTCAAACTATGTCAGAAATTGGTGTTGAAACAGAAACGAAGGAAATCAAGAATCAATATGGCCAAGTTTGTCATGGTATTTCACAAAAGGTTTATGTGATCGATTTCATTTATATTCCATTATAGGCTAAGTAAATGGCCATGGTTCTAATAGCCTATTGTAGCACTGCTGTAACTTTTGGCCTTTTGCATAAGGTTTACCACAACGATATTGCCGGATGTTCCACTATTACCCTAATGACGCTTTAGCTTAGTCGTGAAATGCTTTTAGCACTGCTAATCCTAACCAAGGCAAAATTCATTCTCCACTCCATATTCTGTACTTAATAAATGATTTCATAAACCATTGAATAATTATTTTAAAATGTTGACTATTGAATGTTAAATGAATATGAACATTGATTGTAGTTTGAGCATAATGATTGATTAAATGTTTGTTAAGCAATGGTTCTTGAAACATGTTTTCCTAGAACCCTATACATGTACTTGGGTATTTGTGTTCATAAATTTTCTAATCTACATTTTTTTTTTTTTTGTGCATCCTTAATTAAGATATTTATGTTTTATATAAAACCGATAAATGAAATAAACCCTGCTATATTCTGCTATAGGTTTTTATAGCTCCTAGAGGCCACCACTAAATGACTTAGACCTCTATTTAAAGCCTTGAGCAACTCCAACAGTTTACCATTTGTGTTTGGCATTCTCAAATTTTGCCAAAAGCTCCAAAAACTCTCTCCAACAGTTTGGCATTTGGAGTTGGCAATTTAGTGAGTGTTGGCAAATCAGGGCCGTTCTGGCGCATTTTTTTTGCGCTACGACGTTTGGCATTCACGGCACATCCGTGCGTATTAGAAGAGGTGGAAGGGCATAAACATAATTTTATTTCTGCCTCCGGGGTCCCCGAGGTAAGTTTTCAAGAAGTGGAAGGATATAAACATAATTTTGTTTCTCTTCTAGGGTTCCTGATGTAAATTAGATCTGAGTTTGGCAAATAAATTATGCCAAACTGTTGGAGATGAACTCTTTTGAACTTGGCATTTGAATTTAAGATTTGGCAAATAGAGAATTGCCAAACCAATTTTGCCAAAGCTGTTGGAGATGCTGGGACACAAACAATCACATATATCATATTGCATCTCTGTACTGGAACAGGTCATGTTATAATGATCCATCTACAGGAAACTGGTAATGCAGAACAAAATGTAAATGGTACCAAATATAGAAATTTCTCATGCCAAACAAGCAGATCCTGAAGCAGCACTTCTTAATACCTCTACTGCAACAGTAATTTTAGTATACAGTTCACCAGTAAGTGAAGATCAGGGCAGTTGTCATTTCAGACAAAACTCATGATCTACAGACAACAATGAAATAATGCATCATAAAGAAACCTTTGGGCGAAAGCTATGGACATATATTAAACCGAAAAAGAAGCATCAGCTTGGTTATTGGATTGATCAGCATTTTAAACTTACTCCAGTATCAGTATGAGTGCTCATTGCTCCAATGGATTACTGTTTGCATACAGCCGGACAAGAAGCATCTAAAATGCTAGAACTAGATCTAATAATTGGCCAAAGCATTTCACAAAAGAAAAGGAAGCTAACAATCGGATTTGCTGCAAGGGCACAAGAATGTACAAGCAAATACCTCGGAATGATAACATGGTCTACGTATTCGGTAATCATCTTAATTTTTCCAAAAAAAAAAATGAATGAAGCAACCGCTCCCTTTTATGGCGCACAACATCCAAGAGAATAGTTTGGTTGTTTCCACAGAGGTGAATGCACGACATCTCTCATCACTGAGGCTGAGCGTAGCAGAGTAGAACTCACCGGCAGCGGCGGAGGCGGAGGCGGAGGCGGCCATGGTCGGTGCCGCACGGGCACTGGCACCGGGTAGGCAGCGGGGCGGAGACGCTGGTGGTGGCGCCGGAAACGAGAAAGGAGCAGACTCTCATGGTTGGACCGTGAAAAGCCCAGCAAACAGCATATGCAGTTGACCCCACTCCATCAACCCAGCCCAACTCATACTCATTGAACTTGTAGAAGGGCAGGAGGCTCCTAAAAAAAAAGAAGTTTAAAATTACTCCTCAAGTTGGTCTATTGTCACGGAATACAAACGCGGCCCGGCCAGAGGTGCTCCTCTCGTAAGCACACCCTAGCCAGCCTAGGACACCATGGTGTTTGTGTGCGGCACCAGCGCCGGCCCTGTGTTTTCTGAGGCCCGGGGCGAAAACTAAAATTTGGGGCCCTTTTGGCCTTTGTACATACATGTGGCTGAAAGTAGTAAATGTAAATAATATATATATCTCTTTAACTGCACATGTCAAAATTATATTCATATATAACAATCTATAAATTCAAAATTACCTTAAAAATTCCTGCTAACATTCCTTGATGCGAAGTCATTGATGATGTTAAATTTACACAAACAATCAGACTCAGTTCAAAAAAACTAACTCATCTATAGTATGATTAAATGAGATTATTTGACTTCTAAAAAATGAGATTTTATTTTTCTTATTTGCAAACAGGGGCTAAACCGTAGGTCCTAGGATCACCGATCTAATTACATAGACATCAACTAGTAATGTGGATTAAGGGATCGAGACATCAACTAGTAACGTGGAAGTGTATAGATCGTTGGGATGGGACCGATCGGTATGCACGGCTTCCTAATCCTGTGCAGTGCACTCACCGTAGCGCACGGCAGGTCACCTTCTGAACGCCGATGAAGTAGCAGGGACGGCCACCGCGTCCAGCAGAGCAGTCTCGCCTCGCGCCGTCGAGCGCGTCTCACTTGGCCGGTCGCCGCCGCGTCGGCCGCTCACCAGCAGTCTGCGTCACCGCCGCGGACCAAGCCCAAGGACTCGCGGTCGTAGAGTGTGGACGCGGAGACCGGAGTCGCGGAGTCGGCGGACGCGGAGTCGAGTCCCTTCGTTCCGAAGGAAGCGTCTTCTTTCTTTTTTTCAATATACGGCCTCGATTCCTTCTCGTAAACGCCAGGAGCACTAGCAGGCTGGGCCGGCATTCAGCCATCAGCCTTTCACTACTGGACCAAAATGCCAAATATTACTAATAGGAAAAAGTCCACATTCCCTCCTCCAACTATCACAAAAGTTCACTTTTACTCCCTCAACTTCAAAACCGGACAAATCACCTCCCTCAACTTTTCAAACCATGCATTTTTTTCCTCCCTCAGGCGGTTTTTTGGCGGGTTTGTTACAGTAACCCCGGGGTTTGCTACAGTGCCCTTTCTTTGTCTTTTCTTTTTTTAAAAATTCGGTTGAATCTTTGAAAAATCATAGTAAATCATAGAAAAATTATAAAATAAAAAATATAGGTTCGTTGAACTCCACATGAGTAGATCTACACAGTGAATATATAATATGATATGCTTTAGTGCAAAGTTCTACACAAAGAATATATAATTAATTGAAATAATTCGTAGTCAAAATTCTATAATTATTTTTTTTGAACTAAAGTATACCATATTATATATTCACTGTGTAGATCTACTCATGTGAGTCTAACAAAATTGGATTTTCTATTTTATGATTTTTCTGTGATTTACTATGATTTTTCAAAGATTCAGCCAAATAAATAAAAAAGAAAAAGATAAAACCTTCGTAGTAAAAACTTTGTACTAAAGCATATCATATTATATATTCACTGTGTAGATCTACTCATGTGGAGTCTAACAAAACTGGATTTTTTATTTTATGATTTTTCTATGATTTACTATGATTTGTCAAAGATTCAACCGGAATTTAAAAAAAAAAAGAGAAGACAAAGGAACGGACACTGTAGCAAACCCGGGGTTTCTGTAGTAAACCCGGGTTACTGTAGCAAACCCGCCTTTAAAACCGCCTGAGGGAGGAAAAAAAATGCATGGTTTGAAAAGTTGAGGAAGGTGATTTGTCCTGTTTTAGAGTTGAGGGAGGAAAAGTGAACTTCGTGATAGTTGGGGGAGGAATGTGGACTTTTTCCTTACTAATATACCTAGTGTTTGCATTCCGGGGTTGGGGCCCTTCCCGGTTGGGGGCCCCGGGGCGGCCGCCCGTCAGCCCACGCCCGGGGCCGGCTCGGGCGGCACGCACACCGCAAGCAAAAACGCGGCCCCGGGCGAGAGGAGGCTTAGGGCGCCTCGCGCGAAGGGGGGGGGGCGGCCGCCGCCCGCCACCACTTCATCGCCATCTTTCCATCAATTAAATTAGGTAAATAAATAAGAGTTTGCTTCGTATTAGGAAATAAAATTAGATTTGGTTTGTAAAGGGGTATTCCTCCTAATAGGAAACAAATAGGATCTTGCTTGTGAAAGGTATTTTGATCTATAAGAAAAACCTTAAGAGATTACTTAGATTATAAGTTTCCTAGGTGGGCTATAAATATTAGGGAGATGAAACCTCTTTATTCAAGCAAGCAATAAAAGAAAATATTTCCCCAGACTTACGTCTCCAAGCCGCCGCCACCCTAGCCCTCTCCCCACGCCAAGACGCGCCACCCACGCCGTCTTGCCCCACGCGCCGCCCGCATCACGGCTGTGACACGTGGTACCCGGAGAATAGATCATTCCTCGGCCCCCACCCATGGCTTCCGAGATGTACGACTTCTTCATCGCCTTCAAGAACCTGCTCGAGGATAACTTTGAGAAGATCTACCGCCGCTTCGACATTATCGAGTCTCACCATCATCGCATGGAGAACCCCCACACCCCTCCACCGCCCTACCTACCACCACTATGTCCCACGACAACACCTGACGTCACCGCAGCCATGGATGTCGTCGTTGGCAACGATGCCCCCACGGGCACCAACACCACCGACGATGATTCTCTCAAGGGCGCTACCACCGACGACACCGCCGCGGCCATGGGCGCCGCCAAGGGCAACACCGCCATCATGGGCGTCACCGCTGACTTCGTTGACAACTCGCCCAACCCTGACGGCAAGACCAATCTGTAATTCCTAGTAGACGCTCAACAATCGCCATGAGGACGAAGATCATCGCCTAGCGAGTTCTAGATCCATCCACAGCTTCAACATCGGCACAGGCACCCTCGATGCCACCTCTAGACGCCGACCTCATGGCGAAATAGGCACCGGACCCGGCGCGCATGGCGCCACCTGCTGTGCCCCGTCCATGGATCATCGGCCCGCCTCTACTCATACCGCCAACACCTGCCATGCCGCATCAGCAGTACGCGGTGCACCTTAACCTAACACCCCGGTGTTAATCACACTAAAACCCGACATGTCATCATGATCATTGCAAAGCATGAATGATTAGCCCACCATGTGTTGCATTGAACTAAAATAAGTTTATTTTATGCTTGGTGTCGATGTCGGTCGAAAAAACGCGAGAAATCGGATTCGGAAAGTGTCCCCTTTGGCCTAAACCTAATTCTCAACCCTAGTTTGTCCCCTTTTATTTTATTCAAAATTTATCAAGATTTTGGGTATGGTAATTAAAGAATTTTTGTAGAGTTTTCAAAACTGAACAAAGTTGGTATTTTGAGTTTTCAAAGTTTAGTTTAAAATTTTGAAGTAGTTTTGAATTTCTTTCAAACCCTAATTGCCCCCTTTTCCATATTTCAAAATTTATGCAAAATTTGAGAAAACTTTCAATAGTTAGTTTGTAGATCTTGTTGAGAGGAACAAAAGTCATGTACAAAGTTTTTCAAGTTGTTACATGATTTTAAAAGTAATTTTGAATCAAATTTCAAATTTTGAAACTGTTTTTCAAAAGTCCTATTTAGAGGCAGATTTTGAAAATGGTCCAATTATGAAAATTGTAGATCTTGAAAAATTAAGGGGGTTACTTTTTGGAAATTTTTGAGTTCAGTTCAAAATTTGAAAGTAATTTGAAAAGTTTGGAGTAGGGTTTGGGAACTACGGGTCGACACCGCCATGGCATGGGCGCGCCGCCGGCCAACCATCTTCGCGATCGTGTGAGGAGGTTCTAGCCATCCCGTCCATCCTCCCTCTTCTATATATAGGTCGTCCGTCACCGCCTTCTTTTACCAAAATCCGCCGCAACACCTCCGCCTCCATGAGCCACCCTTCACCCAACTAGCTACCCATTCTCTTCGCACTTCTCATTTGAGCCCAAGCCTCTCCTCCACCATAGTGGCCGGCGCACCATGGCATCGTCCGGACGCGCCGAACGCATGCGTCTTCGCCGGAGTGCACCTTAACCCGACCGCCTCCGCCCCGCTCTCTCGGGAACCGACGCGTACGCGGCTCGGGTGAGCTCCCCGCCTGTGCCATTCTTTCACTAGATGGATGCCATAGCCCCGCCGCCGATCGCCGCCGACGGAGGGTCTTGAGACCTCGCCCAAGACGGGGAGGGTCCCGCTGCCGCCCGTCGCCCGAAGCCGTGGTCCAGGGCACTTGCCCAAGGACCTGTTATTGAGAATAGAGAGAAGTCCAGGGACTTTTATGCAAAGCTCGTGACTCATAGGAATAGTGGTTAGGACACGTTTGTAATTATGGAAAACGTGAGGTCTATTTCGCAAAATAGCCGTGCCAACCCTTGGAACAGGCACTCCCAGATGGGCACCGCCTTTTGTAGAGCAAGCTGGGCCAAATACGGCCCGAAAGTCTTTTCTTTTATTTAAAGGTTTTACTAATTTCTATTTTGATGAATAGTGATAGTTTTTGTTATTTTCATAGAATTTCAAATATAGCTTTAAAAATTCTGAAAATTTTTTGTGTAGCTTTCCCATGAGTATGTCTATCCATGAAAAATTTGAAACTTGAAATTTGAATACTTTTGGCATGATTTAAAATACAAATTTTAATTGAAAAATGCATCTTCCTTGATTTTTAATAATTATTTTATTTATCCAAAAATTATGAAAATTATTTTGGTACTGTTTTATGACCTAACCTACTTATACAAAATTTTTGAGCATGTTTTGAGAAAGTTAAAATTTTCATTATTTTATGCCTTATCATTTTATGTGTTAAACCTTTTGTTTTATACTCCACAACTTAGGGTTTTGGGGCGGTTTTTTGGTTGTTTTGTGAACCTTAACCACACAACTGTAAGATGGTCCTTGAGAACTCCTAGGGCAATGGTGATGATATCTCATAGAGTAGTTCAACAAGTTGGTTTTGTTAGGTTGCAACTTTATCCCTTTCGAGTTGTTTATCATTCCATGCACCCTTGCACCCCATGTTTATATGCATGGCATCATATTAAGCATGCACTATTCTTTCAGATAGTGAACGAAGAAGATCGTGAATTGGTTGATCAAGTCACCGGTTAGAGGGTTTTTTCGTTGATTCAATTCGAAAGTATCGAGATCCGTCGTCCGAATCAAGCTTCTTCATCAAGGCAAGGCAAGCCCATTTAAACATTTCCTTGTGTTTTACAAAGCTTTATATCACCTTTGCTTTATGCTTTGCATTAGGTGATAGGAGTTGAGTGACAACCTAATTGATGCATTACCATTCCTTGTTTATTTAGATTTATCTACCTTGATAACCTGTTTTGCTAAAATGCTAGAACGCTTAGCACATACTAGTTAGACTTTTGAGTCAAAATGTGACAAGTCCCTTTATATAGCCCGAAGAGGCATTTGTTGAGAAAGGATGATATATTATGGAACCATCTTTGGGATATGGTTTTGAATTTGAGACCGGTCGGGTAATTTGCATTGAGAATGGAGTCTCGATTGTAGTATTTCCGGCTTGTCGATTAAGGACCGTGCGTTGTAAGTAATGTGCACCGAGACTATGGAACGCAATTTACGCTGAGGTCGTTGGACCAATGGCACGCTGGGTGTCATCCCATCACGCGACCCTAGTTACGGGCGCATACTCCCGGTAAGCCCGATCTTGGGGGTGTCAAATCGAAACGCGTAACCGCCCGCCGCGGAGTGGAGAGATGGCGGGAGTACATGTTACCCTCGTGGGTTAAAGTCCCGGATTGGAGGTGTACGGTATTCTCGGGGTGGCGTGGGGCCAGCGGTTCCGTTTTGAGTATCCGGGAAAGGGTTGATATATGCAAGCTTAAGTGCTACATATGTCGTGTGGAAAGAACTCCCCACCGGGTTAATCGATTTCGAAATCGCCGTGCTTCTCGGATATGGAGACTTGGTTTCCCACTTACATCGTAGTTTAATTATGGAACGGTGAAGAGATGGAATAAGTGATGGAATTTCTACAAGTGTTTGATATAGAGAAAGATCACCTAGAATAGGTGAGAAACTTACTTGAAAATAAAATGTTGAAAGTAAGGATTTACCTTTAGTAAGCTTTTCTGCAAAATGAGTCCTTGATTCTTGCTAAAAGCCTTACCTTGATTCCTATTAGACCAGCATTCCCGAGTCTCCATTTTCTTTAGTCGGGTAAGACTTGTTGAGTACTCCCGTACTTTCGGGGTTTGTTGCCCCATGTTGCAGGATCTCGGAGTCATGTTTGCACCGAACGTCTTTGCATGACGGTTCTTCAGAAGAAAGTGATGAGGAGTGAAAAGTGAGACCCGTGGGCACTAGTGGTGTCTCTTGTAAAATAAACTTCCTTTACTCCTACTTTAGTTTTTGGAAAACTTGTTTTAAATAAGAGTTGTAAAATTTTTGTAATATAAATCTTCCGCCGCTTTACTCGATTATGTAAGAAAAGTGTTGTAATACTACAATGACCTTGTAGGATCACGGTTGGAAAAGTTAATAGTACTTTTCAGGTTATAGGTGAACATATGTGACTATTAAAGGTTGTTGAACCGATAATTAGTACATGTGGGCCTTCAATTTGGAAGGTTCTGTTACATTAACCCACCAACGTACGATGGATCGGCCGACCCGGAGCCCTGGATCGTGAATATGGAGATGCTCTTCACGCTACAGCAGGATATCCACCCTGTTGATTATGTACGGTATGCTACCTTCCACCTTGCAAGAGCGGCATCGCTCTGGTTCATTCGCATGACCAAGGAATGGCCCTTGGAGATGTGGGACACCTTCACGTGGTGCCCCGCGCACGACTTCGGGTGCCCCAACGACCACGACACTATAGAAGACCTTGCACCCCCAAGGCAGGATGAGCCCTCGGCGACATCCGTCTTCGACTATGCTACCGTTCGGCGAGCTCCATCGCCATCCACTCCCCACACCACTACAAGACCATGCCCCAGATGGTGGACTTGCGTCCCTCGCCTCGCTTCGTCGCCGACGCCCTCCATGTCGTCACACGCCTCGATGGCGGTGGCGATCCTCCATCGGCGACTCCGACACTCCCAAGACCCGAGGGGCCATCCCGCCCTCGGCGCCCTCATCCCCTTCGGTGAGCTCCATCTTGCGATGACAAACGGGCACCCGTGATCACCACTACCATCAAGCTCCACGCTGCAGTGCCAGCCTAGACACTTCACAATGGCATCATCAGGTACCACAATTACTACTACGTCCCAACAACATCCATCCTCCTGCAAGATCTCCTCCTGCAGTGCGGGATTCCCCTGCAACGGACTCGTAGTCGGCTTCCACCTACCGTCGTCCTCGCCATCCACATACGCCATCCCGGTGAGCATCCTACTGATGGCGGCACGCCCACACGACTCCCTAGAGGACGTTACGGTGCTTCTTCGATGACAACGGGCACCCGTTCATCAACGTCAACAATGTCACCATCGACCACACCGACACAGGAGTCTCCACGGTTGGTCCACGGTTGGCCCAGTTGCCGACAACGTGAGCGACCTCCTCTCCGGGCACCTACTACACTTCACCTCAACGTCCCCGACGACGATCCAGCACGCCTTCTGCCGCCACATATATATGCAGGTGGAGGTTGGTACCGTCTACTCCATCGCAAGGCCACCAGTGACCATGCATACTCCACACCTCACAAGCGTCATGTGGGGCACAACCATGGAGGCAGCCAGACATGACAGGTCGTACGTGAGAGGACCATACAACTACTACTTCTCCATCTACTTTGGGTACCTCCACTTCGACCTCTCTTTCGACGATGACACCTTCTATGTCAATGAGGCTCACGACGGAATGGTCCACCTACGACTACGCTATGGCGAGGCGACCGCCACACCATCAATCACCTCGGGCTACACATCGACCTGGGCCGTATGCCAATGTGAGGGCGTGTTGCCTCGAGGAACAATCGGGAGATGTCACAGTACAAACGTGGCCCGGCCTAGAGGAGGCTAGGGCGCCGCACGCAGAGGGGACGAGGGTGGCGGCCGCCGCCGCCGCCATGTCTTCGTCATCTTTCCATCAATTAAATTAGGAAAATAAATAAGAGTTTGTGTCGTATTAAGAAATAAAAATAGATTTGGTTTGTAAGGTATTCCAATCTATAAGAAAACCTCCTAATAGGAAACAAATAGGATCTTGCTTGTAAAAGGTATTCCAATCTATAAGAAAACCTCTTTATTCAAGCAATCAAAGAAAATATTTCCCCCTATAAGGAAACCTCCTAATAGGAAACAAATAGGATCTTGCTTGTAGAATTAGATTACTTGGATTACAAATCCCCTAGGTGGGCTATAAATATTAGGGAGATGTAACCTCTTTATTCAAGCAATCAAAGAAAATATTTCCCCCGTTTACGTCTCCAAGCCGCCTCCCTAGCCCTCTCCCACCCCACATGCCGCCAGTACACGCCGCGCCAAGCCCGGTGTGCGCCATTGTTGCTGCCCCACATCGCGGCTATGACATTTATATATTATTGTATAGCCCTTAAACTAATGTTTAGTTTGATTTGCTCCTCCAAATATTTTAGTTAGTTCAATTTACCTATTAACAAGAATTATTATTTTTATTATTTCTCCATGTATAAGTTAATTTTTAGTTCCATTTTTTTATCTCATTTCATCACTATTATACGATAGATTAGAAACTTAAATAATAAATTAACATTATAGATATAGAATTTTATGAAATGTAACAATGAAACGTTTATAATGTATTCTTTCTTATATAACACAAAACATGATGTTCTCCATCATCTTACATAAGTGGAAATTAAAACACAGCTTATACTTGGAGAAATAAAAAAAAAAAAAAAAACAAATCTTTTAAGCGATAAATTGGACCAACTAAAAAGCGTAGTAAATTGTACCCTATGCTAATTTAGGGGTTATCTAAGTATAGACCAAATTTAGAGGTAGTACGTATTTTTAGTTTTCTTTGGGACCTAGCTTGAGCAAGCCTTATTTGCATTATCTTTTTTTAAATTAATATCTACTCAAGTGTCCTTAGAGCATCTCCAACAGTTTTGGTATTTTTGATTTGACATTTGACTTGTTTGTCAACTCCCCATTCCAAATGCCAAGCCAAAAAAAAGGCTTCCTCCAACAATTTGCTATTTTTGGTTTGGCATATGGGAAAAGTGGGACCAGGAGGGAGTGGTTGTTGGTTCCTCGTCGGATCCTGTTCGCAAGTCGCCATGCGTCGCCATGCAAGAGACATACGCAAGAAATGCCAAAAGCTCTCAAGTTTGGCAAAAATGCCAAAGGAGGACCTGATTTTGCCAAACTCACTGAAATGCAAAAGGGATTTGCAAAACTGTTGGAGCATTGTTTTCTAGACTTTTGGCAAAAAATGCAAATACAAAACCCATATGCAACACAGTTGGAGATGCTCTTACACAGTCTTAACTCATCCCTTAATCACTTTAAATTCATATATATAAACAGGTTTGCGGAAATCCAAGGATTACTGCACCCAACAAATGATCCCTTAAACACAGGAAGGAAGAAGAGTTGTCCCCTTTAGAAATAAAGGGAACTAATTAGTCACTTTTCTGACTGCATAACGCCGGTAAATTATAAAATAACTAAACGCGCACACCACATGAAAGCAAATGCCCGTCGGAGAAAGAACTACATTCACTGCCTCCGGAAAGAGGGAGGGTTGGTTTTCTCCCAAGAAGAGAAGGAAAAAGTGGCCAAAGATTACTTCAGCCAGCACCTAGGTACCACCACAGCAAGAACCTTGTCCTTCGACTGGCAGAGTCTCGGCTACACTCCTAGAGACCTACAACACTTGGAGTTGCCTTTCGCTCAGGTGGAAATACGCCGCACCATTCTGTCGATGCCATCCGAGAAGGCACCGGGGCCGGACGGCTTCACGGGGACATTCTTCAAAGAGTGCTGGGACACGATCAAGGATGATTTATCGTCCCGCTCTCTCAGCGATCTCTTTCACCTCAACTCCCGGGGCCTAGAACTCATGAATTCTGCAAACATTGTGCTCCTTCCAAAAAAGACAGACGCCCTCGAAATTACGGACTTCAGACCCATCAGTCTCATGCATAGTTTCGCCAAAATCTTCGCGAAGCTCCTCGCCAACAGACTAGCTCCTCACCTCAACTCCCTGGTCTCCAATTGCCAAGGCGCGTTCATTAAGAAGAGGAACATACATGACAACTTCCTTTGGCGCGTGCGCATACAACAGTCAAGAAAATGCACAAGGAAAAAGTACGGTGTTGTTCATGAAACTAGATATCCACAAGGCTTTTGATTCATGGCGGAGCTATCTGGCTGGGCGTCCTGCGCCCCCCTTGGCTTTGGCAATAGATGGTGTGAATGGGTGTCCATGTTGTTTCGCACGGCCACCTCGAGTGCTCATCAATGGGGTGCAGAGTACAAGTTTCCACCATGCTAGGGGAGTCCGCCAAGGGGATCCACTCTCTCTGATGATATTCATCCTTGCTATGGACCCCCGCGGTATGTATGCTTGAGTTGGCGACACAAAGATGGCGCCTTGTCCCCTCTTCCCTCCACAAATGGCCGATGGAGAACTTCCTTATATGCGGGGCGACGCGGCTATCTTCCTAAACCCTAAAAGGAAGACATTGATGCGATCAAGTGATCCTCCACGCCTTTGGAAACATCTCTCGGCCTCCGCATAAATTTGGATAAGAGCTCTGTTCACCCGATCAGATGCGATAGCATTGACCTAGATCATGTCCTGGAATCCTTCTCAGGGATCAGAGCCACCTTCCCTTGCCGCTACCTTGGGCTGCAGCTACACACACGTGCACTACGCAAGGTCCACATCCAGCCCCTCATCGAGCGGATAGGCCATAGACTTCCCGGATGGAAAGGAAAATGGCTTAACAAAGCCGGCCGCCTCACCTTAGTCCAATCCGTCCTCTATGCAATGCCTACCTATCATCTAACGGTATTCCCTCTACCGGTTTGGGCCCGCAAAAGCATTGACAAGATAACAAGATCCTTCTTCTGGAAGGGAGAAGAGAAGGCTAATGGGGGACACTGCCTTGTTAGTTGGCCTACGGCAGCTAGGCCAAAGGACCTTGGCGGGCTGGGGTTCACCGACCTTGACAAGTTTAGCAGAGCTTTGAGATTGAGGTGGCTATGGCAACAATGTGTGGACACGTCCAAGCCATGGGTCGGAATGGAGATCCCCTGCAATGACCTTGATCGGGCGCTATTCAACGCTTCCACAAGAGTCACCATTGGGGATGGGCACAAGGCGCGCTTCTAGCATTATGGCTGGCTAGATGGTGAGACTCCAAAATACCTTGCCCCCAGCTTGTTCGAGCTTATCAGGTTCAAGAATAGGTCCGTGCAATACGAGCTCCGGAACAGCACGTGGGTCACCTCGCTCACAGGACGAATCACCACTCCTTCGCAGTTGGAAGAGTTTGTCTCACTTTGGATCAGGGTACAGCAGGTGCACTTAACACCAGGCACCCCCGACACCATCACACGGAGATGGACTGCAAGTGGCGCTTACTCCACCAGATCAGCATATAGGATCCAATTTTCTGGGTCCTACAGAGCTTTCAAGGGAGACCTCATATGGAAGGCACACACCGAGAACAAATGTAAGATATTCGCTTGGATCATGGCGTGAGAGAAAGCCCTCATGGCAGACAACATACAGAAGAGGGGTTGGCCTCACCAGGAGCATTGCTCCTTGTGCAACGGGCCCATGGAAACATGCCTCCATCTCGCCCTGCTGTGCCCTTTTACCAAAGCAGTCTGGGAACATGTCCTCCACTGGGAGCATTTCGACACCGACCTACTCCCATCGGCTACTGATCCGATACATCTCATCTCCTGGTGGGAGGAGGTTCAGTCCAGGATACCCAAAATTGACATAAGGCGCTTCAATGGTTTAGTCATCTACACTATTTGGAATGTGTGGAAAGAGAGGAACAGGAGAATTTTTTCAACCTCCCATGAGACGGCTGTGCAGGTGGCCTCAAGAACGAAGGAAGACATCCTACAGTGGAAGAGGGCCCAAAATTGGAGTGTGTAATCTCGTTTTAGTTTTGGTGTGTGTGCTCTAATCGCCCCTACACGTTGTGGGCCTAAAACACTCCTGTACATAAACCCTCTTTCTTAACTTAATTGAGAGGCAGAGCTCCTGCCATTTTACTTAAAAAAAAACGCGCACTGGGAGTCGCGTCCATGGCCTGCAA
>JADLZK010001603.1:0-43248 GCA_015847255.1 Hyparrhenia diplandra | reverse complement strand
GCACGCAGTTGTCGCCAATTTTTCTCTCGCCTATTAGTGAGGAAAGGTGATAATTTTGTCCTCGGATGGATATATAGAGTTGTAGATACTTGAAGAATACCCCCGATCGCTACTATAATGTTATTATCTCAGGTGTGTTTTGTCATAGGACACTTTGCAACTACTGCTTGCTTGTTTTCTTTATGGATGAATATGCGTGCTCAAGAAACACAACTAATAATCAGAGTACAACTATATACCTTGTCTTACAAAAAAATGATCCTATTAAACTGAACTGTTGCTAAACTACGCTTTGTTTATATTCCTCTATTTCTAAACTCGTATTTTTTTATTCTCTCGCCTCTTTGGTTTGTTTAGTCCTCATAGACGCCTTATTACGTAATTAAACCTGCATAATTTTATCCTCGGATGGATATGTCGAAGTTGTAGATACTTTAACCCGACAAAGGTGATGCTACTATAATGTTGTTATCGTGTGTTTTTACCATAGGACACCGCAAATACCGGTACTTAATTTTCCTTATACATGAATATACGTGCTCAAGAAGATAAGAACAATGGATCGCTCTATAGACTACTTCAACTATCTTGTCTTACGGAATGTCCTTATTAAAACAATCTCTAAAGTACAGTTTTTGATTATATATTCCTCTATTCTGAACTACATTTTTTTTTTTTTCCGCCTCGGGTTTGTGTAGTCCTCATAGACTGCCTATTACAGAATTGAACTTTATAATATTAGGCCCCGCTAAATTTTCGAGGCGACTGAAATTTTTAAATCTTCGCACGACAAAGCTACTTGAGTGATTTCCATCCAACGTGAGTATCAACGCATCATCAGGCGAAAAAGAGATAGAGAGCATGCAAAGGTCGCCTCAATTTTTCGTAAGCCTATTAGTGAGGAAAGATGATAATTTTGTCCTCGATGGATATATAGAGTTGTAGATACTTGAACAATACACCTTGACTACTACTATAATGTTATTATCTCAGTGTTTTTGTCATAGGACACTGCAACTCACTGCTGCTTATTTTCTTTATGGATGAATATGCGTGCTCAAGAAACACAACTAATCTGTAGAGTACAACTATATACCTTGTCTTACAAAAATGATCCTATTAAACGAATCTGTTGCTAAACTACGCTTTGTTTATATTTCTCTATTTTTAAACTGTATTTTTTTTGTTCTCTGCCTTTTGGTTTGTTTAGTCCTCATAGACTGCCTATTACAGAATTGAACTGCACAATTTTATCCTCGATGGATATGTCGAGTTGTAGATACTGAACCCGACAGCCAGAGTGCTACCATAATGTTGTTATCTCGTGGTGTTTTCGCTCATAGGACACCGCAAATACTGCCGCTTAATTTTCCTTATACATGAATATACGTGCTCAAGAAGACAAGAACAATGACCGCTTTCAGAGTGTACTTCAACTATCTTGTCTTACAGAATGTCCTTATTAAAATAATTGTTACTAAAGTACAGTTTGATTATATATTCCTCTATTCCCGAACTACATTTTTTTTTTTTTTTTTTTCGCCTCGGGTTTGTGTAGTCCTCATAGACTGCCTATTACAGAATTGAATCGTATAATATTAGGCCCTCGCTAATTTTTCGGTATCAAATTTTCAAATCTATTCGGTGACAAAGCTAGCTACTTCAGTGATTTCCATCCAACGGCAAGCATGAACGCGCCATCAGCGGAAAGAGATAGAGAGCATGCAAGTGTCGCCTCAATTTTTCTCGCTGCCTATAAGTGAGGAAAGGTGATAATTTTGTCCTCGGATGGATATAGAGTTGTAGATACCGAATAATACACCCCGACCGCTACAATAATGTTACTATCTCTGGTGTTTTTGTCATAGGACACCGCAACTACTGGCCGCTTGTTTTCTTTATAGATGAATATGCGTGCTCAAGAAACACAACTGCTCTCAGAGTACAACTATATACCTTGTCTTACAAAAATGATCCTATTAAACGAACTATTGTTAAACTACGCTTTGTTTATATTCCTCTATTTCTAAACTCAGTATTTTTTCTATTCTCTCGCCTCTTTGGTTTGTTTAGTCCTCATAGACCGCTGTACGTAATTGAACTGTATAATTTTATCCTCGATGGATATGTCGAAGTTGTAGATACTGAACCCGACAAAGAGAGTGCTACTATAAAGTTGTTATTTGTGTGTTTTACGTCATAGGACACTACAAATACGGGTGCTTAATTTTCCTTATACATGAATATACGTGCTCAAGAAGACAAGAACAATGACTGCCTTTGTAGAGTTCTTCAACTATCTTGTCTTACAGGAATGTCCTTATTAAAACAACTGTTTACTAAAGTATAGTTACTTTGTTTATATTCCTCTATTTCTGAACTACATTTAGTTGTTCTCCGCCTCGGTTTGTGTAGTCCTCATACAGTGCCTATTACAGAATTGAACTGTATAATATTAGGCCCTGCTATTTTTGAGGTCACTGAAATTTTCAAATCTGTTCAGGCGACGAAGCTACTTCTGTGATTTCCATCCAACTGCAGTCATCAACGCATCACCAGCGGAAGAGACGCAGAGAGCACACGTTGTCGCCTCAATTTTTTCTGTCGCCTATTAGTGAGGAAAGGTGATAATTTTGTCCTCGGATGGATATATAGAGTTGTAGATACTGAAGAATACCCCGACCGCTACTATAATGTTATTATCTCGTGTGTTTTTGTCATAGGACACCGCAACTACCGCCGCTTGTTTTCTTTATGGATGAATATGCGTGCTCAAGAAACACAACTAATCTGTAGAGTACAACTATATACCTTGTCTTACAAAATGATCCTATTAAACGAATCTGTTGCTAAACTACGCTTTGTTTATATTCCTCTATTTCTAAACTGTATTTTTTTATTCTTCTCTTTATTTCTCTCTCTTTGGTTTGTTTAGTCCTCATAGACGCCTATTACGTAATTGAATCGTACAATTTTATCCTCGATGGATATGTCGAAGTTGTAGATACCGAACCCGACAGCCAGAGTGCTACTATAATATTGTTATCTGTGTGTTTCGTATAGGACACCGCAAATACTGCCGCTTAATTTTCCTTATACATGAATATACGTGCTCAAGAAGACAAGAACAATGACTCGCTCAGAGTACTTCAACTATCTTGTCTTACAGAATGTCCTTATTAAAACAATTGTTACTAAAGTACGCTTTGATTATATATTCCTCTATTCCTAACTACATTTTTTTGTTTTTTTACGCCTCGGTGGTTTGTGTAGTCCTCATAGACTGCCTATTACAGAATTAAATCTGTATAATATTAGGCCCCGCTAATTTTGGTAGCCGAAATTTTCAAATCTATTCAGGTGACAAAGCTAGCTACTTCAGTGATTTCCATCCAACAAATAGCATGAACGCGTCATCAGGCGGAAAGAGATAGAGAGCATGCGTTGTCGCTTTCAATTTTTCTCGTCGCCTATAAGTGAGGAAAGGTGATAATTTTGTCCTCGATGGATATAGAGTTGTAGATACTTGAACAATACACCCGACCGCTACAATAATGTTATTATCTCGTGTTTTTTGTCATAGGACACCGCAACTACTGGGCCGCTTGTTTTCTTTATAGATGAATATGCGTGCTCAAGAAACACAACCGCTGCTGTAGAGTACAACTATATACCTTGTCTTACAAAAATGATCCTATTAAACGAACTGTTGCTAAACTACGCTTTGTTTATCTTTACTACCTAAGAAGGATGAAAGGGGAGATCATTTTTTCGTGCGGTAAAAAACACTACGAAGGATCGGTTGCGCCCGGTAGCGACCAAAACCATCGCTCTCCTTCCTCTCGTGCGTCGCGATGGCTGTTAAAAGGAAGGTAAAAAATCCCTCCGATCGCTCCTCCCCGCCCCCTTCTCGCTTTCCTTCCCCACCGGGCCACCGGTAAAAATAGGAAACAAAATCACGATTCCCTCTAATCGGGGCATGGTGCCGCCTCCTCCAATCACGCACGGTGCCGCCTCCTCTCCCCCACGAGGCGATCTTGCCCTTCCCGCTCACCCCGACGGGGGCGACGAGCCCCGCCCCAACCAATCTGCGGCAACACCACCGCACCTCCCCCGCCCGTCATGCGAGGCGAGGCGCGCCGCCGGACCTCCTCTCGCCGCGCCTGCCGCGCCGGCCCCGCCGCCGCCTCTCCTCCCTCATCGTCGCACCCGTGCCAAGGCGGCACCAGGAGTAGACGACACACGCGATCCGTCGCGCGGCATCCAGTGGCGCAGGCGGTCAACCAGGGGCGCCCAGCCCCACAACCCCAGCCCCCGCGCCACGTCCTCGGCTTGCCGTGAAGGAGATCATCATGCGGCTCCCGAGGGAGGTAAGGTTAAAGACGCTTCTTTGTGAATTTGTTCCCCGAGTTAATTTGGTTAGAGTGGTGGATGGGTCTCTCGCTCCATAGACAAGAAGGTTCTTGGTACCAATACATCTTCCCTTAAGTTAGAAATCCTCCCCTTCTCCCCGTTCAATATCTTTGCATTGCAAACGTTTCACATTAGGTAGTTGTACCCCCACATGCTCGACAAAATGTGAATAAGAACGCCAAGACACTCTCGCCATCATTGAAAGTTCAAAGAACGTGAACAAGAATTTGAGAACTCACCGTAAGTATGTTGAATGTTTGCTTTTGAGGGTGTTGGAAGTTTCAAACCACGATTTGCAATTTGGAGGTCATTGTTAGATCTAGAATTTCATCTTTCAAGCATCAATGATTGAACATATGCTATATTTTAAAAAAGAGGGGCAAACGCGGAATTGAAGCCCGAAATAGGGGCGCTTTTGCAATTGACCCTACATTTTTTCAAGTTATTGATTAGAACACATTGGTCGGGCTTGTCCTTTTTTTTACACAACTTGGATAAATAAATTTTATACATATGTGCATATTGTTGTAGTACCTGATTTGCATATCTTGCCTCCATTTGCGAGATTGTCGTAGGTACATATCCATCTCTAACTTTGACTTTATCTTTCTTAGTATTGACTTTGTCCATTTATTTTCCTTTGTCATTGTTGGTTTGATTTTTAGCTTCGTCCTTTTGGTATTAGATTAGGTACTACAAGTCCGATTACCAAATTTCTTAATGTTTTGTTGCATCGGTAGGCAAGATACTCCTTTCAAACAATCAACTAATCTCGATTCTTCGTGTGTGTAGTAGTTTGCCTACTAAACCTATAACCTTGAAATAGGCATGTTGTTGCTTGTAAACTGCCAAATGAAGCTGCTCTGTTGCCCTGTCTCGACATAAAGCTACACACCCGGTCAATATCGACTAATCTTGAGATTTGGGGAAATAGAGTGAAAAAGGTTAATGGGAAATGATCCAGTTCAAATATATTTAAATTTAATTTTATGGTGGGAGCTAATTTTTTTTTTTTTCACATGACTAGACACGATCTCACTTTTGCATCTTTAGTGATTGGAGCGGTAATCCAAGGATAGAGGTGCACCCAAAGATGTGCTTGTTGAAATTATGTTTTAGGCATCCATATGTGTGCTTAACCGCTATTAATAGTCCTCGAATATGTTTAATTGCTATCCATCCATATGCTTGGTCGGCTTCTTCTGATATAAGTGAAGGGGCATTCACTTTGCATGTCTTGCACAAAGGAGGCCACAAAGAAGCAAATACTTGTGACCTAAGTTTTTTTCCACATAAGCAATGGGCCATAATATAGCTTTAGTTTTTCATGCGTACCGTACACTATCCTAGTCTACCCGCATCCACTAAAAAAATGTTTTCGTAAGTTTTGTGGATGACTAGAGAGTGCCGAAGCTGTAACGAATTTAGAAGGGCTACTCCGTTTCTGTAGTTTCTTTTTTCATAGTTTTCATAGTAGCGTATATTATGGTTGAATGAACTAATCTTTTTTATTTCGCCTTCCGCGGATTCAAATCGGTTTTAACTCTCGCGATCTTGCAAGGAAGTAATGGAGAGGTAAGACAAAAATTCAGCTCCAATGAACCAACAAAGAAAACACCTAAGCACTTTGTTGTGTTGTCGGAGAGATCGTCGTGAGTCCATATTGTTAGTTGGTGAGAAACTAATCACTTCCGTTTATGGCATATGATTGCGACTTACCAAAAAATAATTAGGCTTTTTTCACTATATTGGTTTCTTCATGGCTTTGTCCATATTAGTTTCAAAGATAAATTAATTTTCTAGATCTTGATATATCAACTTTCTTAATCAGCTCTCGTAGTTTTCACTTTCCAATGAATACATCCAAAGTCGTGAATGCGTGGCCTCCAACAAAATCACGTAAGTTGCCTTGGACCGAAGTTCGACTAACTCTGTTTGTCTAAGATTACGTGGAATTAGACCACCACCAACAGTTCAAGTAACTTGGGGAACGAGCGATCCTTTATTCTCATCACTTTTATCATTGACTAACTTATAGTGATTTTATTCTCATCCTTTTGTCAAGAAATTTATTATTCTGGTTTTAATTGAAAATGTTAGAGCTAGGAAATGCATCTCTTTTTCTTTTCTGCTTATGCTATAAATGGAATCAAAAGGATATAGTTATATCGAAAAAACTTTTAACCATGGTATGATATTTTTTTTCAAAATTTAAGCAAGTAATTTGAAGAAAATGTATCCTATCCTCGTCGGCGTCATCTGCAGGTATCTACCCCTTGAATTCCTCTCGTCTCGCCAACCTATTCACCCTCTTTTCCCATCGAATACTCCCATTGTTCCTAACTTCTAAATGAAATTTAGTGGCCATCTTACTTAAATAATCCAATTAGATAATTTCGAACCGAAGCGTAACCGCATAGAGCCTATTTTTTAGAACTTACTGGCTTAGCTATTTTTATTTTTTTGAAGTAAAATATTTGTTAATCACTTTGTCCGTCCAAAAACTTGCTTGGACACTAGAACAACAAGGTATTCAGGCAATTTGTTTGTCAATGTATGGGCTATTGAATTACAAAATTTGTAGGGCAATGAGAAATTATACTTTCATGTGTATTCCTGCCAATGTTTGAGCTCTGCATGGTATTTGTCCAAGGTGGTTTTATTCATTTCTTTTCATAAACGAGCAGGCAAGTGGGTTACTCAAGAAGAGGCATACAAGTTCGCAAAACTTCCAAAACACACGTTGGACAATCGTCGACTTCACAAACAAAAGCTCTTGTGGCTTCGTCTTTTTCTTTTCTTTAGAGATTATATTATATGTGCTTGCTTTAGCAAAGAACATGACATCTTTGTTGTTGATTGAAACGTATTAATCGCATCACGTTTCAATGCTTTAGTATTTTTGTTGAAGATGCACATTTGAAGAAGACCGTGGTGTAACATGATTACATTTACTCAAATATTATATTTAAGTCTCAGTATATGTGGCCGCTTGTGCATGGTATATATCATGAATGTTTGATGTCAAATAATCAACCTTCGTGCTCCTCCGGTGTATATAACAAACTTGTGAATTTATTGGCGCACGAAATAAATAGATATCGAAGATTTCTTCCAATCTATAAAGCATTATCTTAGATGAATTACGTAAGAGTACATACAATAGAGTTTACGAGCCCGTGATATCCGTGATTGGGTTACTTTCATAAAACTTACTTAATTGGATTAACTTTGGATTAGTATCATTGTTTAATTTTATAATATTATTATCTTATCATGCGATCCATGTATTTTTATATAAAATTTAGTTATCCCGTAGCAACGCACGGGCGCTTTAACTAGTATTCCTCTATTTCTAAACGCATTTTTTTGTTCTCTGCCTCTTTTGGTTTGTTTAGTCCTCATAGACTGCCTATTACAGAATTGAACTGTATAATTTTATCCTCGGATGGATATGTCGAGTTGTAGATATTGAACCCCGGCGTGAGAGTGCTACTATAATGTTGTTATCTATGTTTTTCGTCATAGGACACTACAAATATTGCTTTTTAATTTTCCTTATACATGAATATACGTGCTCAAGAAGACAAGAACAATGACCGCTCTGTAGAGTTCTTCAACTATCTTGCCTTACAGGGAATGTCCTTATTAAAACAAATCAAGTACTAAAGTACGCTTACTTTGTTTATATTCCTCTATTTCGAACTACATTTAGTTGTTCTCGCCTCGTGGTTTGTGTAGTCCTCATAGAGTGCCTATTACAGAATTGAACTGTATAATATTAGGCCCCGCTATTTTTGAGGTCACCGAAATTTTCAAATCTGTTCAGCGACGAAGCTACTTACGTGATTTCCATCCAACTTGCGGGCATCAACGCATCATCGCGGGAAGAGACGGTGAGCACCGCGATGTCGCCTGAATTTTTCATCGCTGTAAGTGAGGAAAGGTGACAATTTT
This sequence comes from Hyparrhenia diplandra, assembly GCA_015847255.1. Lineage (NCBI taxonomy): Eukaryota > Viridiplantae > Streptophyta > Magnoliopsida > Poales > Poaceae > Hyparrhenia > Hyparrhenia diplandra. Next base: position 34,878 of record JADLZK010001603.1, on the reverse strand, counting down.
GTCCACGAGATGGATATATGGTGTTGCGGATATCTTGAACAAAGCGGTACACCGACTTCTACTATAATGTTGTTATCTGTGTGTTTTTGTCATAGGAAACTGCTACTACTGCTGCTTATTTTCTTTATAGATGAATATATTTGCGTTCTCAAGAAACACGATTGCTCAGAGTACTCTACTATCTTGGCTTACAAAAATGTGTCTATTAAATGAACTCGCTACTCAAATCTGTTCTTATTAAAACAATTGTATAATATTAGGGTCTTGCTAATTTCCAGCGACCGAAATTTTTCAAATCTCAGGCGGTGAAGCTACTTACGTGATTTTGATCCAACGGCGGGCAACAACACATCATCGGTAGGAAGAAACAGAGCACGCAGTGTAGCCTGAATTTTCCGGTCACCTATTAAATGGGGTGCCTTGGGATAGTTGATTATGCGGCACTCTCCAAAGGTTGGGCGAAGGAGGACAAGAATTGGCGCCCAAGGAATCCGAGAATCCTTGGGACAAATATCCACGTAACCTTGCTCGGATTTTTTTCGTGCATTGAGCATACCGGCGATTGTCGTGACAAGGCTGAAATTGTTTGGACCTATGAAGAGGCTCGGTCTTTATCTGAGATAGTTTTAGAGAAGGCAGCCCGTCCCTTCCGATGTCATTGGTGTAAGGGAAAGATATGAGCTTACGGAGATGTTACTACTGAGGGGCGGGCATCCGGCCGTCCAGCTTTTTGTTTTGTGAAGGGAAGGGAAAAAGGCACCGGCAATTCGTAAGAGAGACACACAACTTAGAAGAAGAACAAGGCACGGCGTGTTTCGGTTGGTGGGAAGACTTGTTGGTCCGGACGTGTGCGCGTAAAGACTAGATGCGTAAGAAAGAGGGAGGCGACGAGACAAGCGGTTAAGCACAAAGCTTCATGCCTGCACTAGATGAACTCAAGGCTAAGGTGGAGGCGATGCAATCACGATATCAATTTTTCAGCGCCCGCCAACATCTCTAGTCCTCCAGAGGTGATCTACAGAGCAACGGCACCTTAGCCATTGTTGCAGCCGGACCGGATGCCGCGCTTGAGATGGAATTGGAGGCCAAAGCGGTTAGAGCAGAGCACAGGTTGCAATAGATGAGCTCGGGGACCCGAGAGTGGCTTGTGCCCTTCGCCATACGCCCAACCCTAACTACCAAAGATGGATCTCCAATGCTATCACCGAAGAGCTTCAAAAGGCGGGGGCCTTCTTTTGTCGCTCTTCATGAGTTGTACATGCAAAGAAGCGACCACAAACAGGCAAAATGTGGCGTTCTTTGCAGTGCCAGCGCGAAAGAGGTTTTTTTGGCGTGACACGCACGAAAGAGGTGCGATCAATGTGGGTTTCGACGATTTGTTTGACCTCATGGCACTGGAAGTATTGGATGTGTCCATCCTTCGGCCGCATGACAATTTGTGAGTACAATTTCTTCTATTCTCGCACTCACTTGGGATGCCTCTTCATCTATTTGCTTGCTAAATTTGCTTTGCATGCCTCTATTCCTAGATGCCCGCTTTCGGGGAAGCTAGGGCCATGTCTTTGTCGGTTGGCTTTCTTGATCCCGAACCGTTGACCTTCGAAGGGGCTGAGCGGCGGGCCTGGCAGCATGGGCATGACATATCTAGAATGGGGCCTAAGGAAACATCTTGACAAGGATTTTGTCATGTTCGCGCATAACCCCGGTGGACACCGGATTCTTTGTTGTCATTGCTATCAAGTGGAGCGGGGTTTATTTCGTTGACTCTCGTGCCCGGCTTGAATTCGTGATACTCATCCGTTGAAAACTGCAATAAAACAAAGAGTGTTTCCTAACCTACAACCGACCCGGGCATTTTTTTTCTTAATTATGATACTAAAAATAAAAAAAGAATGTGACATTTTGCATTTTACTCATGTGTAGGCTTACTTGGCGTGTTTTCAATCCCACGGCTAAGGAGGTGACGAGGACACAAAAGTTTTTAGTTCACCCCAAATATACGAAAGTAAGTAGTGCTTCACTTGAAGTTGTGCGCTATGCGTTTCCATTCAATGAATAACCACTGTGTGTTGTTGATATATTAGGCAATTTCAGTTAATTTCATAAAAGTAAACCATGACGAACTAAGCAAAATAGATTAAGCATGTGTACGATTGTACTAGCATAACACAAAAAAAGCATATCAAGATCATAGCATGATTCAACATCATATAGCATAACATGATCATAACAACTAGTGCAAACATATGTATCATACTAGCATGACTTAGCATCATATAACAAAGCATAGCTCTATATCCAAAGCAAAGTAAGTTCTGCCTCTACGGTTGATTTAGTCAAAATAGTCCATTTACAAGACCTCCATGACACCTTTTGCTCTTCACCTTTTACTACAAACCCATCAGGCCGATCCATGTAAATCTCCTCATCCAACTCTCCATTAAGAAAAGCCGTCTTCACATCCATTTGATGAATGATCGCACCATATGAGGCGACCAAGGATAGTAGTGTTCGAATAGTGGTCATTTTAAAGTAGTCTAATGCTAATGCCTCGGCTTTAGTTTTCAGCAAGTAAATATAGCAAAATCTAGAAGCATCATGAATCAACGTCATCAAATATCTCTTTCCACACACCATTCATCTCACATAGATCGAATGTATGAGTTCTAGAGGTGCCAAGTGTCTTTCCTCCACTTTGCCTTGTGAGGCTTTCGAGGTTGCTTAGATTGCACACAATTATGACACTTAGAACCTTTGGTAATGGTGAAACTAGAATTAGCTACAAGCTAGATAGATGTGACACCAAAATTCACATGACATAAACAAGAATGCCAAACACTTTCGAATTATCATTAATTGTGCCACATATCTGATTCACGACTTATTACAAAAATCGCCAAACTTAGGCAAAACAAACCTCCGCAACCATAGCCTTCACCAATAAATTGTTCATGCTTAGACATAACTACTTTATTGGACTCCAACACTACCTTAAACACACAGGAATATTAGCACTGTATCAACCCACCAACTTGGTGATTGAAACACCGATAGTGCGGTAGGAACATTACTTGTACTCATCATCGGCATTGCTAATAGTCACGACGTTGACGTTCTTATTTTTGGTGGTAGTTGTTAATTTAGCATTGGAAGATTTATTCCTACCTTTGGTCTTGCCATGTGGGTTTTCCTGCACCAAATTGTGCCGAATGGCTCGGGTTCCCCCTTCTCAATAGTGTTCTTTGCCCGAATCTTTTCCTCAACATCAAGAGATGCTATCGGGTTTTCAACTGATATTTTCTAGCTCTTCTATGAAGAAGGCAACTTAGCATTAATGCATACGGCTACAAAGTCGTCGGGTATGACACACTTAAGGAGTTCAAGTTCTTTTGCCATGTCTTTGAACCTCATGAGCTTGCTTGACTATAGATCGGTTAGCAACCATCTTGTAGTCATGAAAGCTCTCCATAATCTACTACTTAGAATATATATCGATGGTTGCATTCGGTTGATAGTGTTGCCCCCTAGAATCTTCTCTCCAGAGATATTTCCCTCGGGCAAGCCAACAATAATCCAAAACATTTTAGCCTTTGTAGCGAGCATGGCCTTAACTCGTCGCCTCTTAAAATTTGCACTAGAAATTTTTTTCTAGCCTCAAAGACGTCGATGAAAAAAAGCCATAGTTAAATCAAGAAAAAGGCTATAATAAGGTTTTTGGATTGTTGAGATATTAGGCAATTTCAGATTAATTTCATAAAAATAAATCATGACGAACCGAAAGCGCGGCTAGATTAAACATGTGAAGCATACTAGCATAACACAAAAAAGCATATCAAGATCATAGCATGATTCAACATGATCATAACAACTAAGTGTAAACATGTGTATCATACTAGCATGACTTAGCATCGTATAACAAAGCATATCATGATCTAAAAGCATATAGCGAAGCATGACATGATCCAAGTAGTATATAAGAAAGCATGATCATGGCAACCGATGTAAACATAGCGGTTCGCACACCGCATGCATTGAACATGATGAACAATAAGATTAGAACACAAATGTAATACCTACCGATGTAGAAGTACCCGGTGGTGTTGATGTAGGCGGCGATCGCGTAAGCTTAGTCGATGAGTGTTCCTTGTTGATGATCCCGCCGCAAAGCCTTATGACGACGGGATGACGGACCGATGAAGAAAAAACCGCCGTGGAAGATTTGGGAGCGATCCGCGCAAGAGCGCTCCCAAAAACCTTATTCGGCGACGGGATGGAAGACTATGCAAATGCGAAGAGCGGGAAAAGGAAAATATTATTTTTACTACTTTAGGATTTTCTAATTGGAAGGGCTGGCCTGGTGCAAGTGGTCTACCGCATGTAACCGGAAGGTCCCGGGTTCAAGCAACAGGCTCCGCATATTGCACATGGTGCGGGTAAGGCTTGGCGCTAAAATACCCTTCCCCAGACCTCGCGCAGTGCGGGAGCCTACGGCGCTGGGTACGCCCTTTAGGATTTTCTAATTGAAACTCCCAATTATAGTTGTGGTGTTGTGTCTAATCCCAGCGGGCTTGGTACAAATATATAGGGCGGAAAACTCCCTACCTCCACATCAACCAGCAATATGATACTAATTGATATCGCACCTCGCACCTTTACTCATGGGCTGAAACAATAAAGCCCATTAGGGAACGCAGATATTGGGCCTTTGAGATTTATCAGAATTTCTTCATATGAATTTTAGGGGAACTATTCATATATAAATTCTAACATGTGTTTCATAGGTTTGCGATTAAACATTGCAAAACTGATAAGTGATAACAAGACATGTGTTTCATATGTTTGCAGTGCCTGTTGCAAAACTGATAAGTGATAACAAGACATCTTTCCACACACCATTCATCTCACATAGATCAGAATGTATGAGTTCTAGAGGTGCCAAGAGCCTCTCCTCCACTGCCTTGTGAGGCTTTCGAGGTTGCTTAGATTGCACACAATTATGACACTTAGAACCTTTGGTAATGGTGAAACCTAGAATTAATTGCAACCTCACCAAAATTCACATCTAGAATTAATGCAAGCTAGATAGATGTGACACCAAAATTCACATGACACAAACGAGAATGCCAAACACTTTCGAATTATCATTAATTGTGTCACAAATCTGATTCAACGACTTATTACAAAAAATCTGCCAAACTTAGGCGAAACAAACCTCCAAACCATAGCCTTTCTCACCAATAAATTGTCCATGCTTAGACATAACTACTTTCTTGGACTCCAACACTACCTTAAACCCATCTCTTGAAAGAAGGTAAACTTGGATCTACTGTATGTTTACAGATATTTTTTTTTGAGAATATATGTTTTGCGATATTAGGAACACGATATTGGGCCTTTGAGATTTGTCGAGAATTTCTTCATATGATTGCGAAGTGCACATTGCAAACCGATAACAAGACATGTGGGTTCTACGATTGCACCACTTGATGGCTGCGATGAAACAAGTTCATTTGGATCGTCACGAGGTAACTTCGAAGTGCGGCTCCATCTTGTGCCTACCTTTGTTTGGCAATATAGACCATGTGTACACAAACACTTACGCCTACCGTCTTTGTATTAGGATTTTTTACTTGACGGAAGATTCCATCAATTTGGAGGATATTAGAGAGAAGATGGCCAAGTTTCTTATGGAACATGTCATCAGCCACGAAGGCAAGCATTTCGTTTTTGTAAACCGTGAGTTGATTCTGTTTCCCTTCTTTGCATGACGATCGGTGGATACATGCATGTGAACCGTATTCTTGTTTCCCTTTTTGCATGACGATCAAAAGCTGGATACATGCATGTGAACTGTGTTATTTGTGTTGTGAACAATGCGTGGCGTGCCTTGAAGAACCGGGTACATCTGTGGTGAACAATCCGAGATACACATGAATTTGCAATGCTTTGCCTTCTCGCCATTTGTTTGTGATCGGACCATTGCATCTATATTATTTGTGTTTGCGGTGTCTACCATTTTCAATTTACGTCGCATAGGCGGAAACGGGTTACGTTATCTATGTACGGACCACCGGGATCTTGGCGCTTGTAGGTTTCATACTAAATGTCGTCAATGCGTAACCGAAGAAACGTCTGGAACACCGAACGAAGTCTGAAAATACGTAACGTTCTGATCGTGCAGAATCAAAACGGCCGTCTGTAAAAGCGACTAAATCCCACAGACGTGGTTACAAAGAGAACGTCTGTAATAGCTGGAAAGGAACGCAGACGAGCTTACTAAAACGCGTCTGTAGCTCGTGTGTTACTTCCTGACACCTGTTGCGAACAACCGTCTGTAACACGGGACACATTACGGACGATCGTTTTAAACATGCGACTGTAGTTCTATGCGAAGTTTCTGATCGAACGACCTCGGAAGCGTCGAAAGTGCATTAAGTTTCACGCGACGGTAGTACAAAACAAGCGTCTGTGAACTGGGTGTAGTTACGGTCGAGCAATCTAACTGCGTCAGAAGCTCTGAGGGTGACACGTAGACCGCGTGTACCACGGCGTGTCGTAAGTGCGAAGATATCACGGTCGGCTTCATCCACACGGGCTGTATTTGAATAACGGTTTCCCAGACCCTTATAGTGATCGGTGTCTGTGGAATGGATAACGATTAGAGCGCGCAATGCGCCTGGCGTGCGTAAACTGCGTTAGTGGCGCGAGCGTCTTCTTGTACACGTGTGCATGCGTTGAAACCGTTCTGATCATATTGGGTTCGTGCGTCGCTACTTTTGGGCCTTGATACGATCGATTCGCGATGCCGCGGGTGCAATGAGGTTTTCGAGATGCGGTCGCATCTTAGGCGGGTATGTCCCGTAGATACTGTAGACCACGGTCAAAGCAAAACCCCAGGACACGATGTTCCACGGCGTGTGTAACAAGGGCTCACTACGGACGGGAACTTTGAGGCGCACGAAATCCCGTGCGTATTAAAGCTTGTTGCGAGGCGCTTCTTCGGGACAGTCTCGTAAAGTCGGACATTTAGAGACCTAATGGGCGGACACGGCTGGCGGCGGCGATGTAGAAGGCCTCAACGCGCTGACCGTAGAGGCCTTTTTACATAGTGGGAGGACCCCACCGGCGGCCGGCCTAAAAGGCTCTGGCGGCCGCCGTGGTCCGAAAGATTCTCGCTTCCTATTTCTTCTGGTATCCTCTGGTACCTTCTAGAGTGTTTTAGTCCACATTTTGGGTTGAGTTACTTCACGATAACTTTCTCCATTCTTCTCTACATTTATCTGTTAAGTCCCTGAAAATATATAAATCACCAAAGCTCATGGAATTATGTTAGTAAAGCCCCTAGACTTATGTTGATATTCATTTTAAGCCCTTATTCATGTTTAGTTGACTAGTAATATTATGCTATAACAGGTGTCAACAGCACCCGACTTCGCTGCGGAACCCATGATGTCGGGGTTGACGCTGCAGGAGGACACAGCAACAAGCGGCGGGGACGGCGTGGGGGTCAAGGAGGTAGAGGTCGTGCCTGGGGAAGGAGCGACATAGTCTTCGTCCTTCGGCTCGCCCTCTTCGACATCCACGACGGGAACAAGCTCCGGTGGACAGGGGATGATGCCGCCATGGCCCCCGACCGGCGCGTCCTCGCCGTCGATGCTGCAAGCAGAGGAGTGGGCACCGCTGACGCTGGCACAGTCACCCGGCTCTGCAGGCACCGCGTGCCCGCTAGGGCGCGACCGGCGGACGCACCCTCCTCCTTGACCATGGCGGCAAATGGGCCCCCTTGCCTTCAACCTTGTCCTCGTCATTAACGGTGAGAATGAGGGAGGTGGAGGGGGTGTGACGATGGAGGTGACGAGGTGGCTGCCGTGGCTAGAAAATCACCCAGGGAGCACCCATCCGTGCCGGATGTCAAACGGGCGGACGCCGGGGCAGCCGGAGAGGCCAATGACTCGGAGACTGGTGCCGGCGGCGTGGGGAGGATGGGGGTGGTGGCGGCCTTGATCTCTCTGGAACCAGGCATAGCGCAAAAGAGAGGGCCATCTGAAGATCTCTAGTTTGGTTTTGGATAATTAGTGACACCTAAGGACTAATCTCTCGATGCTAAGTGTTTGATTAGATTGGAGATTGGTCGTGTCAAGATTGGAGCATGGTGATCATGGATGATGGATCGAGGTGATCCAAAAGGTGATCAAGCTTCCAACTTGGACAAGTTTGGAGATCAATTGAGCCCAAGGCAAAGGTATAACCATAGGGCTTTTTGATTTTACACTCAAGACACCATACAGGGTGTGAGTGATTAGAGGATCGATAAGCCATACTATTAAGAGGGCAAACTTATCATACATATCGGTCCTCCAGTGCCTTTAGGTTCAAAATTCATATGCATGCAATCTAACCTAAAGAGCTAACTCCGCACTTGACCAAAATGGTTTCGAAAACGCTAACACATGGTGTCGGGGTGTTCTTCGACGTGTCGGCAACAAGAATCAAGTGGTGGAAGTCGGTTTGGAGCAAAGGCGAAGAAACGGCAACACAACGACGGATTTTCCGCGGCTTCAGAGGCGACGGACTCACCGGCCGGGGCTTGCGACCGTAGCGGCGCTTTGACCGGATGCACCGGTGAGTGGTTCCGGTCGAGAAAACAGATAGCATGTTTTTGGGTGTCTCGGCCGAGGTTGACCGGACGCACCGACCGGAAGCACTGACCGGACTCCCAACTTTGTGACCGGACTCACTCAGCAGGGTGTCAGAACAGCTTGTCGGTTTTGACCGGACCCATCGACCGGACTCATGGACGGGTCCGGTCGGGGCGTCCGGTCAGGCTGCAGAAACTATGTTTTGCCCCCCAATGGTTGGATTTCGTGATGGGGGCTATATATACATGGTTGGCCGCCTCTTGCTCTCTCTCTCTCTCTTGGTCATTTGAATCATTCCTAACTTCCTAGAGCTGAGCAACAAGCCTCCTCCTCTCTCATTCTTGATTGTGAGCTTCATTCTTGAGAGAAGAGCTGATCCAAGTGCATTTGCATCGAGTTCTTGCATCTAGAGGCACTTAGGGATCGTTGTGAGCCGGTTGGTTTCCCGTTTCTCTTGGAGACACCGCTCCTAGCCGGCTTGGTGATTTGGCGGAGTTGATGGTAAGAAAAGGAGATTGTTCTTGGCCACCTCCGGTTGATTTGTGAGAGGATCACGCACTCCTCGTCGGGAAGACAAAGTGCAAGGAATACATTGCTCGTGTCTTGGGTACCTCACTTGTGAGTGGTGTGTTGAGGCTAGCAAGTGCACTGCCTAGCTCAAACACCATCCTTGTGTTAGTCGGCACAACCGGAGACTAGCTTGTCGGTGTACAAGTGAACTCCGGGTCAACACATCGACGTGTTCATTGTCTTGGTGATTGGTTCATCGTCTCATTGTGTTGATTGGTTCATCCTCTTCCCGGTGATTGGTTCAATCCTCTACACTTTGGTATATCGAGCTCGATCACTTGCTTTTACATTCCTAGTTTATATTGTGTAGAGAGCTAGCCTTGCTTTGTGTAGTTGTTCTTGCTAGCATAAGGACCATATTAGGATTGTTCACTAGATAGAGTAGTGACATAGACCTTGTGTGACTTAGAGATCATAGCATATTTAGTCTTGTCACTAGAAGGATTGCAAGACCACTAGAGCTAGCGCCAACCGCATATTCGCCTTTTGTTATACTAATCGATTTGTTTAGTAAGTTTGTAAAAATTTTTATAGGCTATTAACCCCCCCCCCTGCCATCTAGGACCTTACACCATCCCATGAAGAGCAAGCGATGGGGGTTGAGGATCTGGGGGCCGATGGGGAGGAGAAGCTGGGGATGAAGCGGATCTAGGCGGGTTGTGTGGAGGCGACGGGAGGTTTACCATGGGGTCAGGGGGGTCCGAGTCGGGGGGAACCGTCCTCCTCAAATTTTGTTTTGACTGTCCTCATCCATGGCCACCACTCGAGTTCGCGCAGCCTGTTGACAGTGAGGCAGCTGCTTACTAGCGTCGGGCAGCTGCTTGGTTGCACCGTCCTCATCCATGGCCACCGCTCGATCTAGGGTTAAGGGAGGAAGTCCCTTGTTCGCATGACTCGGAGAGTCGGGCGAACAACCGCCATGGCGCGACCCCATTATGACTGTCTTCTTTTCCCTCTCTAAATTAAAAGGATATTTAGTTTTGTTTGATTCCAGCCTTACTAATGCACCCATTTATAATTTGTCCATGGAGTATACCTCCTCCCCAAAACCATTGTGCATAAGATGGATAAGCTCTGAAGAACTTTCTTATGGCAAGGGTCACAAACAACAAACAACATCGGATTAAATGGACCAAAAATCTATAGAAATAAGAAAAGAGAGGGTCTCGGCATCAAGGATATTAGAAAGATGAATATAAGCCTTAGTAAGTGGGAATCAAGCTGCCATCTGCTAGGCCATATGGAAGGCCAGGAATAAAGCGTGTTTTGAAAACAAGAGTATACAAAATCTCATTTCTATTTTATGTCATGCTTGGGTATGTTTCAATACAAAGGAGGAGGAAGAAACCATCACTGTTGGAGTCAACACAATGATCAAGATAGCTATCAAGTTGCTTAACAAGAAGACCGAGAGACAAGGGGCGAAGCCAAGATCCGAGCGGGTGGGGCTCGAGCCCCCCCTACATACAAACCGACCACATGAAGCCCCCTAGAGCCACTACAAGAAACCTGGGCTTCTATGACAAAATTCTATATGACGAGGCCAAAATACGTCAGATAATGTACCAAAATATGATGAAAAATTGAGTGTCATCACAATAGTACAAGCGCCATAACTATTTATGACGACAAAATGTTTTGTGTCACATAAAAGTACCCTATATATGATGTTGCAGCTTGCTATGTCACAGAGTTGTGTCGCAACATGTGATTCCCAGGCGCAAAAGGTGACGGGGGGTATTTTATGACACCGTGTGATGTGTTTGTGACTTTGTTAGACTGTCACTAAAAATAAATGGCAAAATATATAGCAAAAAGAAGCACATATGGGGCTTGAACACAAGACCTCTAGTATAGTGGTGACTTAACCACTAGGTCAAGCATCCATTTGTGTGGTAATGGGGTGCTCTATTTTTTTATATATTAACTTAAAGTAATAAATCCTGTAAAACAAGCACTATTGAAAAAATGTGTGAGACATTTGGATCGAACCCAGGACCTAAAGCCTGTTGGTCGTCCAACCAAACCACTACGATACACAGGCTTGTGTGTTAGATTTAGATTATTTGGTCCATTTAACATTCTATTACTCATTTTACTGGGAACTACAAAGTGATATCAGTTTGTTTAGGGTTTCATCCAGTCAACCATTCACCGCATCTAAATCTCACCTCCCTCCTTTCACCTCCTTCCTCTTCCTCTTGCCGCCCAAGCCGCCACCGCCACGCCCACGCCCCCTCGTCAAGCAACCTATCGCTCATGACGCAGAGAGCGCCAACATTAGGGGCGCAACCATCGGCAAGTGGGTCCCTCCGTCGAACAAGGCCGCGCCCTCGACCACGCCCAAGACGGGCGACGAGGGCGGCCCTAGGGTCGAAGGCTCACGCTGCGCAGGCGAAGCCCGTGGCGTCGAGGAAGATCACGTGGGCCCCTTCAATTTCTGCTGCGTCGGGCGCGTCGAAGAAGGCCATGCCCTCTTCCACTCCTAAGGCGAAGAAAAGGAAGGGTGCGCCCTCATCATCGACGCTGCATCCCACGAAGAAGGTGAAGCTCGTGCCCCCATAGGACTCCTCGTCGTCGTTGAGCAAGCACATGATCGTGTTGTGTCGTGCCTGCTTCGCGGGCGACGTTGACCCCTGTAGGACCTTCCTACGCAGGGGTCACCAGTGTGCCTGTTTCTACTTTGACAAGAATCCTCCGTCGAGTACCCCTCCTCCAGCTCGCCGTCTAGGTCCTCCTCCAAACCAGAGGTACAAGATTGTAGGGACTAGACTGATTCCATGATAATTTCAGTAGACAATTTGCTTGATTTTAGAAGAACTGAGCACAGTGCCTAGGTCGATGATTACACTAGATTGTTCGATTTGGCGGAGGAGCACCTTTTGGTGTGGCAGCCGCGTTTGTTTATGATGTTCCGTGCTGATATTGTTCCATGTTGGTTGGCCATAATGAGAGGTTTAGGGTGATAGCCTAACATTCAGGCAACTATTCTAAGGTGGCTATTTGTGTTGTTTTCTTGTTGATGCTCGTTTTGGTTGAATTCATGGTAGTCATCAAAGCATGGCTAACGTCCATTCCCAAGCAACCGAATGGTCCATGCTAGTATGGATGGCTGCGAGTGGACGTAGCCATGGTTCCATGACTACTATGTGCTTGAAAGTTGTTTATTTCTACCACTGATGATGAAATTTGTTTGCAAATAATGATTATGTCTACTAGTTTCGTTTTGTGCCTATGATGAAAAGAATGAAAAAAAACTAGAAAGGAATGAGGTGATCATATTAGGCTTGTGAGGAACTGGAGATCTGTTGCAAGTTTTCATGTATGAGAAACTGGGATAATGCTCCAAGCCAAACATATATGAGAAACAACCATTTTTCTGAGGCCAATGTTTCATCTGCCAATTCGGATTCAAAAGTGCCTACTCTTGTTCCATTTCTTTCATACCAATCAGGCCCTTAGCCCACTGATGATTCAGGTTTCATTAAAGCAGAAAATCATTGTTCTTTCCTATGGCTATGTTATGTGTCTCTGATATTGTGAATTCACTTACTAAACAATTAATGTTGTGTGTTGGTTATCATTTATTAACACTTCTTGTTTTTCATCGCTTTGTGATGACTCGAATTGCACTCATGAGAGCCATCAAAGACGTTGTGACCAGACCCCTTTTGCAGGTCATCACCTAGCTCACTTGAAAGGTGGACGACCTGACTGAATTGTCCAGGAAGGAGCAGCGCAAGAAGGAGTTGGATCCGTTTGGCAGGGAGCTGGAGGCCGTTGAAGCCAAGGAGACCGCTTGATCAAGATGTTGGATGATGCTGGCCTTGGCAAGAAGATGAAGTGATGATGAACCTAGATTGATATGATTCTCTACTAGCCCCATTGGACAGTTATCACTTATGTAATATATATGGATGACCACGATGGGATTTGATGCTGAACTCATGGTTGTGTAGGTTGGACAACCACTTATGGTATTTAATATTTGTATGTCGTATTTGAACCTATGTCAAAATTGTTGCTCACTTATATATTTGAATGTTGAACTTATGGTTGTGTAGGTTGCACAACCACTTATGGTATTTTATATTTGTATGTCATTTTTGAACCTATATCAAAATTGTTGCTCACTTATGTATTTGACTATGTCAAATTTTAAAACGAATCAAACAAAAAAATCTAGGTAAAATGAGAAATAAATTTGTCTCAAGCATGGATCAAACCTGAGACCTCTTGGTCTATGAAGTTTTGTCCTACCACCGGGCCATTCCACCCTTTGTGATTGTGGTGGTTATATTTCCTTTTGAAGCTTTCTCACGTACATGTTCCAAGTATGAAATCTCTAGTTAAAACTTATAACAAAAAGAATTCGTTACTAGTGAGTGCTGACATCGACACCAAAACAGTACCATGCATGACCAACTGAACCGCGACCACATGGCACCCCATACGTATGCATGCATGTTCGTGGACCTAAATGGCACAAGCCCGAACAAGTTTGTGGACTTAAGTGACACGTTTGAGAGTTCGTGGACCTAAGCGACACAACTTGACAAGTTCGGGGGCTCAACTTTGGCGTTTGCAAGTTTATGGACCAAAGTGACCGCAATGGGACAAATTTAAGGGCCGCCCGGTGTATTTTACTCAAAAAAGAATAATAAAAACACATAATTCATAAAACAAATAAAAATAAAAAATAAAATCATGAAAAAATAAATAATAGAGTAAAATAAAAATAAAAATAATATATAAAGTGCCATGAAAAAAAAAAATGAAAGGAAAAGGGAAAAAAAGAAGAAACATAGAATAAATATGAAAAAAAAAATACTTGTTGACATTTCTTAACGCAATCACAAAAGAATGGATTAAGACCCACTCTTAGGACGGCGCGAAAATGTATAAATGGTATCTATCTAATAAGTCAGCTTGGATGTGAAGTTAATCTCACATTCCAATAAAAGTCAGCGTGGAGGACGGTGTTAGTTATGGTGTGTGACTACGTAACATTATCTATGGTGGAGTTAATCTCACCAAGATAGGCACAAAAGCTATACCATACATTCTAGCATTGCCTACGAACTAGTCTGTCACCCTAGTTTAACAACGCTAAGAAATGCACGATGGTATTCTTAATATGACACTTGATTCTCTTACAATAAATATGAATATGGTATCTGCAGCGCCGATAGAAACACCAATGTAGCACTTCACCGGAGTAAGTCTAGGTATCGTATTTATATATTACCACAAGGAAGGGGTAGGTTATGGGTAGATTAATTGAGGTCACATGCGGTGTGGTAAAGTAGAATAACCATATGTAGTCTAACTACTACGAGCGGGGGTAAGTCATATAAAGATAATAAAGATAAATGATAAGTACCAATTCAAAGATCAACGTATGCCACTAGAATCTGTCATAGAAGGGCAAATAGATGGTATAGGTAGCATAGACAGAATATTCCTATGTTACTCCTACTTATATGTCAATGCATACTAAGATTAGTGCAAGACACCTAGCAATCATGGCGGGGAAAGCAATATATCTACACATGGTGAATATTACTAAGGAAGATTAGGAACAAAACCAACCTACCATAGTAACAAAGTTCAACTAGCCCTACATTGGGAGGGTGGACTCCAAAGGACGGACTCCAAAGGACTCAATGGGAGTATCACATCCACGATCTACCACACGTCCCCTAATATAGGGTGATGTCGCAGAAAACGTTGTATAAACACCATGTTTACACATTGTCGACCACCCACATAGTGGCCATCTAAGTGGGCGCTATACGACTCCATGCTTGAATATAAAGACAATCTAGCTATACTAAGCATATAATCATAATAAGCATAGAAGCATATAACTAAGAATATAATCATTAAATAGAATAAAGTCATGGCAATTGTATTCTAACAAATACTTACAAATGAGATACAAGAGAGAAGCCACGTGAAGCTTCGCTCCCCGCTACTTCTTGACGATCGGGAATCCAAGACAATACTTGACTTCTTCTAGAGACTTGCCTAGATAGCTAATGCTCTAATATGGTGAAACTAGGGCTTGGGATCTTGACTTGATGACTTGGAGTTGGAATGAATTAGAATGAATTAGGGTTTCAGCCAGGGGTCAGGGGGTCTTGTTATATAGCCCCGGAGGATGCACAGGGAGCCCTTGGATCAAACCGACCTTGATGGATGGACTAGATTGCTCCTCATAGGCGGTGGTGAACCGACCTTGAATGGGAGGTCGACGGGGGGGCCCCGAGGCGGCCGCCGCCATGCCACGAGTGGGCCGCCGCTGGCTCGCAGGTGGGGCCCACCTTCCTTCGGTGCTCTCTGGTCTCTTCTGGAATGTTCTAGTGTATGTTCCATATTGGGTTACGTCACGGATCGTCTTTATGTCGTAAGGCTTGCAAACTCTTGGGCATTTTTCGTTTAATCCCTCAAAAATATATAAATCACCAAAACTAGTGGAATCATGTTAGTCAAGCCCCTATACTATGTTATTATTCATATTAAGCCCTTATTTTTAGTTTTAAAAACCTCTATATTTTTATGCTATAAGGTATACCAACAATACTAGATATAAGAATTTATATTTCATACGGTTATCACAAAAAGTCATGTAGTGTGGTATTAGGACTTGAGCGTCCGAACCATCGGTCTTGTGTTCGACTCCCACCGCGTCGTGCGGTGTGGCCGGATGGATCATCCTGATGATTTCCGGCTGTCTTGGGCGCGACGGGCCGCCGAGGCACGTGGCCTCTGGACCAAAAAGGCTAGGTGAGAAAATTTGGGCCTGGCGGACTAGATGCAACGACACGAGGCTAGGTTGGCGGCGAAGTGGCTAGGAAGCCGCACCGAGCAAATAGTGGGGAGCTCTAGCACACATAGCCTAAGCAAGAGGAAAAAGGAAAAAAATAATGATAAAACTCACCCACATGTCAACCCAACCCGATTGAAAGGAATCGTGATGCCTAAGAGGGAGTGGATTAGGCAACTTAAAATTCTACTTCTAACTATAACCTCTAACTTCATCTAGTCAAAACCTGTTGCAAGAAATTAAACTATCTAAATGTGCAACTATAATTTTTTTAGGTATGTTTCTATCTCTGATAAAAAAGAGTTATACTAGCCTATCAACTAAGGTAGGACACAACCAAGGTAGCAAATATAAATGCAGAAGGAGGTGGTAGAGATGCAAACTCCCATCGACGACACCGGTATTTTTACCAAGGTATCGAGAAGCGTGCAAGCTTCCCCCTAGTTCTCTTGGAGCCCCTCGCAAGAGCCAAGCTCCCGGTCGGGTAACTCTGTGGATAGGCTCGGGTCTTCCCCATGCACAAGTGGGTCTCTGACGTGCCTTCCGGCAACCTTCTCCCGGATGCTTCCCACCGTTTTCACTATCAAGCTTCTAGCTAAGCCACCGCGGGCCTTGTTCCCTTCGGTACACAGTGGCGGTCACACTACAAACACAGTTGGTATGGTCTTACAAGACTAAAATCCCCGATGAGTACAATAATGTTGCACGCAAACACCGAATAGCAAGAAGTATGCAAAGCTAACTAGCAACTAAGCCTAAGCCTAGAGCAAGTGCATAAGCGGTGGTCTAACTAACCTAACCACTTCACAAAGTGCTAATCACCAAATGTATCACTAAGAACTATGTAACGGAGAGCTCTAAAATGGTGTACAAATCCCTTGATACGTTTCCTCGCTCCTACGCCTCTCATTCAGCCGGTTGGGGTCTATTTATAAGCCCCACGGAGAAACTAGCCGTTGGAGCAAAATAATAACCGGACACGCAAGTCGATTCAATAGCATCCGGTCAACATTGCAATAGCACCTGATGCAATGTTTCAATAGCGTCTGATCCATGTTGCAATAGAGTTCGGTTAACAATCGATGTTGCAATAGCGTTCGGCTAACAAATGAGAGGTTTAGAGATGTATTGCCATGATCGACGCAGCGCCGGTCACTCTTGGACTCACTTCACGTCCACCCCCCGCCCCCCAAGGGCGTCGAGGAGCGCATGCGTGGGCGTGAAGCCGACGAACCGGGCCGGTCGGCGACGTGTCCGCCAGTGCCCCGTCTTGCGGCGGCCTACCCACGAGTTCCACCAAGGCGTGTAAGAGATCCTCGGCGGCTTTGTTTGCCTGGACCATGGCCTCGTGCCTCCATCCACCGCCGGCGTGTGAAGAGATCCGAAGCTCACGTGACCTCTCCTACCGTGCTCTCTATGCGATCCCGTGAAGAAGGGTGGGAAAATAGAATATAAACTTTTTCGGGGTTCCAGATTGCAAACGTGGGAGGGTCTGCTTTGGTTTTTGGAAAGTTTAGGGTTCCTTATGTAAAATATTATATTAATGGTTCCTCAAAAATATTGTAACCATGTTACTATTGATATTATTCTATCAAATAGCCACACAATGGTATACACAAATACATTTGTAGTTGATCTTAAGCTACATGCACAACATTAAATACTCCCTCCGTTCCAAATTATAGTTCACTTTGGCTTTTCTAGATACATTGCTTTTGTTATGCACCTAGTTATACACTATGTCTAGATGCATAGCAAAAAAAATGCATCTAGAAAAGCCAAAACGACCTACAATTTGGAATGAGGAAGTAGCATATAGACGGAGACAGATGGACCCTCCGTATGTGCTTGTATCGGTTGGTTGTATCAGTTGTCTTCATATCTATCTGTATGATTTTGCAAATGGGTTACCAATCTAGTTGAAAGTAGACAATTCCACCGCAACAAAAATTAATGATGCTATGGCTGACGGCTCGTCTTGAATGTGTAGCACTTTAATCACATATTGCTAATTTAAAATGGGATTTTCCCCTTATACCTGAGCTGTCTTGATAAAACATCTGTTCCATGCATCGTTAGAACTTGTTGCGGTGACTTTTCACATTCAACCAAAATTTGGTAACCTTATTTCTTCTATCGAATTGCAAAATCTAGTAGCTCGCCTCTCCCCTTCCCAAAATTACATTGTCCTTCTTAATATGGATAACTAATGACCAAAGGATTACAATGTGGGCACCGTCATGTGCCAAAGATATAGGGCCCAGGATGACAGCCCACGAGACCCGAGGGGGCGGGCACCTCGCCGCCCGGGCGGTACGCGCCGCACCGCCACCTCCTCCCCTCCCTTGCACGGATTCTTTGGAAATTAATTAGAGAATAAAGAAAGAGTTTGGCTAGGATTATCTTAGGACTTTTGGTGTGCAAGGGGATATTCCATCTATAAGGAAGACCCTTATTAGGAAAACAAATAGGATTGCTTGTAAAAAGGTTTTCCAATCATATAAGAAAACCTTTTAGGGAGATTGCTTGGTTTACAAGTCCCACTAGCCGGGCTATAAAAGTAAGGGGTCTCAGTAATCTTTTCGGTCAACAAGCAATAAAGAAAATCTATTTCCCTTCCTCCCTTCCCCCCACGCGCCACCACCCTACCCGCCCGCCGCCGCCGCCTCTCTGTAGGGTGCGCCCCCCCGGCGCACCAGGCCACGCGGTCACCCCAAAGAACGATCCGGTTTGTGAAAGCTGGTATCCGGAGGCTACTACGATCCACCCACCACCATGGACGTCGAGACGAAGAAGATGTTGACCGAGCTGGGGAAGCAGTTCTCCACCTTCACCACCCGCCTCTACACGCTCGCCAATCAAGTTGTTGTCCTCTCCGGTACCGATCTGGCAGAGGCACGACGGATCAAGGTACTCAAGGAGGCTGAGATGAAGCTGAGTCATGGAGGACTCCGGCCGCGCCTTCATCAAAGCAAGAATGGACAGGGGCAAAACATCCGCAAATGATCCAGTTCGAGCAGCTGATATGGAGAAGATGCTGGCAAACTTCCTCGAGCTGCAGACGTCGTCAGGAGGGGCGCCGGCACCGGCGGCGCATGCGCCGCCCCCTCCCTCTCCAGCTGAGCACTTTCGAGGCCTCGCACCTCATCTGCATAAGCTGCCCTTCCCGACATATGATGGCAAGGACGATCCTCTACCTTGGCTGAACCGATGCGAGCAATTCCTCAGGAGACAAGGTATACCAGCCACAGAGCAAGTCTGGTACGCTTCATATCATCTCACAGGAGGAGCACAAAGAAGTGGTACATGAGGTTGTCCCAGAGAAGGCGCCGACATTGGACGAAGCTTCGCCCGACGTCAACGAACGCTTGCCCAGCTACTAGGCGGAACCATTGGGTGAATCGCATCGCTGAGGAAGACAGGCATTGTGGATGAGTACACAAAGCAGTTCCTAGCGCACGTGGCGCGTGCAGGACACCTCGACGACAAGCAACAGGTCAACATCTACACAGCAGGACTGGGGGAACCGCTGAAGACGGACGACGAGCTGCAAGATCCAAAGGACATGGAGACGGCCATGTCCCTCGCCAGGGCGTACGAGCGCCGCTTGACCATACTCTACAACTCTGGTAAAACGTCACAGCAGCTGGACAAGGCACCCGTGCCACTGCCTTTGACGACCACGCCGACGGCAACACCACCAACATCAGCCTCGACATCACCCCGGCCGTTCAAACGGCTGACACCGGAGGAGATGATGGAACGATGCAAGGCGGGACTGTGCCTCAACTATGACGAGCCGTTCACGCGCGGTCACAAGTGCAAGCACCTGTTCGATATCACGATCTTCAACGACTACAGCGACGACCAGGAGGGTGCCGCCACTGACAACGTCGCCGCTGACGGCGCCGACCTCAAGGTCCTATTTGGGGACCCCAACTCCCCGGTACATGGTGCACATTGTCTCTACCTAGTCGGCATCATCTCAGGAATGGCGTCAGCATCGTCGTTGACTCGGGAGCCACGCACAACTACATCGACCCTCGTGTGGTGTGCACAGCAGGATTGTAGACTCAGCCAGTGTGTGTGCTGATCACCGCTGGCACCGGCGCGACTTCGACCTACCGAGCAGCCACCTTCGACGTGCTGCTTCATATCGACGCGGACGTCTTCAACATCGACACCTATGTCATGCACGTGGGCAACGACGTTGACGTCATCCTTGGCATGCCCCGCCGGGTAAGCTGGGAAGAGGACATGGGACTTCGCCGCCAACGAGTTCACGATTACTACCGGCGCCTCCTCCGCCGACACGGGCGCCCCGGACTCGGACTGCCGGTCGGGCATCTTCGCGGGCACTTGGAGCTTCGCCCCTAGGTTGGACAAACGTCCACGGCATGCCAATGCTTTGGACCTCTACAACACGTCGACAGGCATCTTTGTCCAACTACAACAGGCAACATTGGAGGACCAGCACCTGCAACGGATCGCCCTCGACGTCACCACGGGCGCCGCTGCACCAGCCTGGACGGTGGAGGACGGTCTCCTTCTCTTCGACGGCCGCTTCTACCTCCCGGCTTCTTCACCACTACTACCGGACCTACTGGAGGCTCTACTTCAAGGAGGAGTTCACGGGGACGAACTTCATCGCCCATGGTACCTACTCCCACGCCACCGACCACGGCGGCGCCTCGACCATCCCGTTGGGTGGCATCCGCCACGGCGCCACCATGTGGGTCCAGCTTCGCGTCGTCTTCCTCGGCGGCATGGACCGTCTCTTCCTCACCATCAACAACGTCCACATCAGCTACGATGCGGAGAGGGGAACACATCAGCTCTCCCCATCCATGTTTGTCGTCGGCTCCTTCATGTACGGTACGATGTTGAACCTGGATGCAACACCCCCTACTCGCCACGACATCAATGTTTGGTGCCTCCCGCCCCTTTAAATTCTCCTCCGCCCAACGACCGCTTCTTGTTCCTCGAGAGTCCACCTCGCGACATGATGCATCAACACCTTGAGGCGTTCCAAAGGGAGCTCTTGCTCGAGGCTTGTCGACAGACGGCGCGACGCAACAAGGATGTGTCGCCCACCCATTATATCTACCACGGCTACATCGGCAACCTCCACTATCTCTTGGAGTTCGCGCCCCGCGAACCCGGGAGAACATGATCCCGAGGAACCCTGGTACATGGGAAGCCGACTCTGAGTTGAGCTCATCTTGCCAGGTACCACAGATCTTTCCCCAAGCGTCACCGAGTGGACATTCATCCAGCGCGAGTACGCGCCGGTCGGAGAAGGGGGGATATCATGTGCTAGGAAATAGGGCCCAGAATGACAGGCCCACGAGGCCCAAGGGGGCAGGCACCGCGCCGCTAGGGTGGGCGCGCCGCCGCGGATTCTTTGAAAATTAATTATGGAATAAAGAAAGAGTTTGACTAGGATTATCTTAGGACTTTTTAGTGTACAAGGGGATATTCCATCTATAAGGAAGACTCTTATTATGAAAAATAAATAGGATTACTTGTAAAAAGGTTTTACAATCATATAAGAAAACCTTTTAGAGAGATTGATTGGTTTACAAGTCCCACTAGCCGCACTATAAAAATAAG
This sequence comes from Hyparrhenia diplandra, assembly GCA_015847255.1. Lineage (NCBI taxonomy): Eukaryota > Viridiplantae > Streptophyta > Magnoliopsida > Poales > Poaceae > Hyparrhenia > Hyparrhenia diplandra. The sequence goes on along the minus strand of JADLZK010001603.1, from coordinate 13,227 downwards.
AGGTCCGTAATATTTCAGTCAACAAGCAATAAAGAAAATCTATTTCCCTTCCCCACGCTGCGTGAGCCGCTCTGCTGCCGCCACCTGCGGGTGCACCTCCTCTGCCTCCTCCTGTCGGGTGCACCAGGACACGTGTCACCCCGGTAACGATCCGGTTTGTGACAAGCACGTATTTTAACATTCGAGTTACTGCATGAAGAACGGAATTACAAAATTACCCATCTTCTCTTTCCTTTCGAGCTCATCCTTCTCGGCTATCTGTTTCAGTGTCGTCCACCCCTTTCTTGCCCGCTTCCTGGAGCTGCCAGAAACCTGAGAAGAATCTCTTGCTGCATATTTTTTCACATTATTTGTAGAGTCATTTGAGGCAGACTTGCTAGACCCAGAAATGGTGTCACACTCACACTTCTTCCTGTCTTGAGTAGTCCAGCTGAATCTTTTGGGACAGTCACGACCTGTTTGTTTTTCTGAGGCGTGACAAATGATGAACCAACTGGAAGTTCTGCTTGCGAAGTAGCTTCACATATTTTAACCTTTTCAGAAGAAATAGGGTCAGTTTCATACATCTGTTCATCAAGAATACATTTCAGCCTTTCGCCATGCTCATCACTTTCAGAAGTTGACTGTCTCAACAGAGATGACAATTCCACTTGCAAAATTGCTGCTTGAGAAAGCTCAAGCACTTCTTTCTTATCATGTGTTCTTGTGTCATTGTTTCCTCTCAGAATTCTGTGGGATGAGTTCACAGTAGCATGCTCTCTTGATGGTAACAGGCTCTTAAGAACACCCTTCCCACTACCTAATATTAGGTTCTGATCTCCACAGAAATGGCATGCATAGGAAACACTGTTCTGACAACAGATTGATTTCTCCCGACGTTTTTGCTTTATTTCTCTTGTTCCTTATGCGAACAGTGCAGTTGAAGCCTGGCTTTAATATTGTCTCACACCTGCAATATTGGAAACATCTTGTTACAGATCTGTGCATTGAGATGTTTCTGTAGACTGGAATAAGGGCTGTGAATAGACAGAAGATACTAGTAGAAAACAAGCAAAATAGCATGACTGTGATCTGAAACAAACACAACATACTCTACCAGTAAGTACAGATGATTTTCACTAATTTTTTGAATTCTGAAATCACTTTGGCCTGGATACTAGTATTGTATTGCATACTTTATTATTTTATTATTAGTTACAAGCTTCCTTCTAGCACATGAAAGGATTGTTAGTTATTTGATACAACTAAATTACAGGTAATATATCTGAATTCCAAGATTAATGGTTGAATAAGAGAGAAAAACTTATCAGCAGAGGCCGTGCTACATGGAAAAGGCACACCCTTATTGTCATCACAACAATTTTACTTTGCTGATAGTAAACTAATGAGTATGTACACATGATCATTGTCATGCATCGTTTTCATTTTGCTTCACTTATCGTAAACTAATGTGGTACATGCAGTGTAGAGAACCTTAGTTCATAAGGGGAATAGGGAGGATAGCATCCAAGGTAGGAAGGCCATGACCTCTTAGTTCATAGCTTGAGGTCAGTAATGGCGGTGCCAGGGTTTTTGCCTGGCTACCGAGAACGGGGATGAGATTAGGATTGAAAGGGGATGAGAGTTTAGGAGATAACTTGTTTCTTCTTTCTTGATTCCTCAACAGGTGCGGCTTACAGATATATAAAGAAACTGGCCTAGCCGGTTGCCAAGCTCCTAATCTCTCTTTCACACTCTCTTCTCATGTTCACATGCCATAACTTCTCAACTCCCTCTTGACTGCTATTAATAGCTAACACTCTCAACCACCCAACCTCTAGGCCACCTCGGGCTTGCCTAATGTTGGCCATTACCTCCTAAGCCTCCTTGGGCTGCTGCTGACCATGCGCTCTCTTGGTAGCATCTCGAGCCTTGGCTGGTGCTGGTGCTGTCAGCCCCCACATGACATGCAGACACATGGTTGTCTCACAGCTGACTAGTTACAGGACACAAGGAAGAACAACCAATCAGGGTGCAATGAAAGTATGAAACCTTTTGCTTCTATGTACGGATGAAAACGGGATGGATATTTCCCAATATCGATCTGTCCGGAAAGGGTTTAAATACTAAATAGATAATCTCTATATGAATCCAAACATTTAATATCTGTACCGTATCCGAATCGAAATACTCAGTCGGATTTCTGATACGTATGTGGAATAGATATCAATATCCGACACATCTGACACTATGTCTATCCCAACTCCGAATCCCAAAAAGAAACAACTACCTGCATTCAGTATCCATAATATCCCTTCAGATCCGATCCCAGTTTTATTCCTACTTCTATGGTATTATGATGGCATTATGAATACTGGCCAAGAACCATCCTGGCATGAGTGTGTTAATAAGCAGAAGGATTATCACTATCAAGATCGATCATACATTCGGACCACCCAACCAATGTTTATCAGGACATGTGAAATGGCTATCATCATGATTTTTTTTTTTTTTTTTTGCAAGGAATCATGAAACTTTATTGATGAAATGGATTTTTTTATCACATCTCATAAACCACTGAAACATATTAATTGTTCATCCATGTATCTCGACAGATATTGTTATCTGTGATTGAGTGAAGCTTTAGCACAAAAAGCTAGTTTAACATGATTGGTTACAGACATTTTTTTTAATGTTATGGCTCCAAGCCTTGCAACAGTTACCAAAATCCTTCACAACCCCAGACAAGCTGACATATTGGTTACAGAAATTTTTTTAATCATTTCCAACACACCTCAAAATCTTTTGACAATTCTATCTCATAGAAATGAATTATAAATAATGGTATGGCTGCTTACAATTTAACAATTACATATAAGACCTCCACTAGCAGCAGATAACACAGCGCTAATCAAAACATAGTAAATGACGTTAACTTATCAGAAATAATAGCAATATCCTGACAAATCAGTATCAACTGCATGTTAACTGTAAATTGTTGTCGGAGCCACTATCCCACTACGTTTTCAGATTGATAGGATAGAATAGTTGGTTTAAAAGTTAGATTTTCACATTTCAAACATATTCATGGACAGAGTCACTAGCAGAAGAACAATCTGTCTGATAATTGACAACACCACCCCGATGTATAACAGCCAGTACAATTTGATTCGAGGAGAAAGGAGCAAATTGATCTTGACAAGGTGTGGTGCCCTGGCGGCTATACAACATGCAAAAAGAGGATGAATAAGGCGTAGTAAAGTAAGAAGCAGCTCTCATGTCACCTCTGGCAGAGGAAAGTGGCACGTCGAGGGGTACTCCGGCGGCCTCGGCGCTCGCGGCGAGGCGGCGCCCCAGCAGCGCTCCGATCGGGCCCACCCCGGCCTCCGCGCCCCGCCCACGCTGCTATCCTCTGCAAGTGCTTGACCCTCAGCAGGGAAGCGTCGTCTACGCGCGTCCTCCCGGAGGCCTCCTCGCGGAGCGACACGGCCTGGTTCATGGACCTCGATGGCGTAGAGTTGCCATCGGCGCTGCGAATCTTCTTTCCCATGCCGCCGCCGGTGCACGGCCTGCCGGGATTCTGTCAGCGCAAACGGCTGCTAGCCCTAAGCTTGCGCGTCTCCGGCGGCGAGGCGGGGATAGAGACGGAGGGTAAGGGTAATGGTGGACGGTGGTGGACCGACAGCAAGGCGGCGCGCCGGCGGCGCTCGATTCGGGCCGCTGTTGGGCTAGGTTTGCTTTAACAAAATGGCAGATTTAAGGCTGAGTTTTATCCTAAAACTTTAAAATAGTCATTTTAACTCTACTTCTAGGATCAATTTCATTCATGAACTTGAAGATAATTGTCTCAGTCCTCATACTTTGTGTCTTGGGCTCGATTTCATCCATAAACTACCAAAGTATATTTTGTCACTAAACTTTTATTTTTTCAACTTAATTTTGTGAATCAAAAAGAAAAAGAAAATTATTTTAGGTACAATTTCATCCATGAATTATTAAAATGCAATTTGGCACAACTTTATCCTTTGTCTAGCACCAACCGCGATTTGAGATGGACAGCCATCACTAGATACTATTGTCTGTAGCGTCGTCCCAACTATCAAATCGGATAGCATACTTTTTAACATTTGTATTCATATTCTAAGATGAATATAAATATATATATCTAAATATTCTTAAATTCTTAAATATGAATTATTTTTATCTAATGGGTAAAAATATTTTTTTATACAAATGGATATTAGTTGAGCTTACGCTAGAAGTAGCTAATGAATAAGTAATATAGATCTAGTATTGTTTCAATATATCTAGAATAAATAGCGTTTGAAGCAAGTATGGCGTAATTGCTCCACAAAAATCATTTATAGTATGGGTTTTAAGACAAATGACACGGTCTCCAAAGTATAACTTTGACTTCTCTTTTTATAAAAATAATTATTAAAAAGTTATATATGTATATTTTTAGAAAGAAAAAAATTGGGAGCCGAGGGAGAGCTTAGAGGAGGAGCGGCAGGGGCGACCAAAGCGCGAAGCCAACTCCGGGGATTACTGTTGGCGAACTGAGGCTATTCCCCGCCGCAAAGTAGGGGAACCGCTCCGGGACGTCGTGCGCCTGCGATTGGTCGTGGTATTTCTCGTTCTCCCCTACCCTTCCCTTCTCCCCGCGTTGGTGCTCGCATGCGAGGTTGTTTGTCTCGCCGCCGCCCGTTTGGTGATTCGCAATTCGTTTTGGCTTCAATCCAGCGAGCAGTAGATTGTTTTAGCTGTAGATTTGCTACATTAGTTCGTCAATTTGCTTTGTTCCTGGTTTTCCGCATTTCGAGCTGCACCTTTGCCCGGAATGGGGAACCGTCGCCTCACGCTCGTGAGGCCCCATTTCGTGGTAGGGGATTTCTCTAATGAACATGAATCCCCAAAATCGGATGATGCTAGAGTTATGCGAGATGAAATTACGTTTTTAGATGAGATTCGGACCAAGATTCTAGCCTCGATTTGCCTATCATAATGGGAGGTGATTTCAACCTAGTAAGGTCAGCAAATGAGAAATCTTCTAGAAACATATATGCTAATCTTGTGAATGGTTTCAATGGGATGATTCATACAACAACCTGAACAGAATTGCATAGATCTGGCAGCAGATATACGTGGTCAAATAAACAATGCCCACCAATTCTCTGTGTGCTGGATAGAGTGCTTGTTTCCAATCTCTGGGAAGACAAATTTAACCTTGCTTCAGTCCTGACTTCCCCAAGATTAGGGTCTCATCATAACCCTCGATTGTGGATACTACGAAGTTAGAGCTATGAAATTCTACTACTTTAGGTTTAGTGCTCATTGGACTAAACAAGAAGGTTTTTGTGAATGGGTTAGAAGCAAATGGCCTAATAGATATAAACATGATATTCTAGATCATTGGCACATACTATGTGGCATGCTGAGAAGAGTTATTAAAGGATGGGGTCAGAATGTTGACAGTCAACAAAAGTCTGAGAAGAAGGAACTATTAAAGGCAATTGTTGTTCTAGATGATGAATGTGAGATCAGAGACTTAAGCCAAGATGAATGGAACACAAGATACAATTTAGAAAGAAATCTTTTAAAGATCCTTGCTGATGAAGAGTTAAATGGCAAAGGAAGGGAGGTGAACAATGGGTACTCTCAGGAGATTCTAACACAAGCTACTTTCATAAGTGTGCAAATGGCAGAAAGAGGAAAATGAACATCTCAAGTCTAGTGCATGAAGGGGAGACTCTGAGCTCAGCATAGGATTTAAAAGGCCATATTAGTGAATACTATAAACATCTGTTTGGCGGTGAACAACAAACATTCATTTAGAACGAGGATATGTGGGATCGAAAACAATGTTTGTCGGCCCAAGATAACATATGGCTAACCAAACACTTTACACTAAAAAGAATTAGATGTTGCAATGAAAGAGATGAAAAATAACACTACACCTGGTCGAGATGGATTCAGTGTGGAATTCTACAAGATATTTTGGAACATACTACTAAGACTAGACATTAAAGAGATGTTGGATAAACTACATGAGGGACAACTAGAGCTATGGAGATTGAACTATGGAGTCATTATCCTTCTACCAAAAAAGTCAAACTAGCAACAACAATAAAGCAATTTAGACCTATATTTGCCTTTTGAATGTGATATACAAGATCATAACAAAGGTTCTAACTATTAGACTTACCAAGATAGTGGGCAAATTAGTGAGCTAGTTCCAATCTGCCTTCATTCCAAAGAGGAACATCTTAGAAGGGGTTGTCATCATACAAGAAGTGCTCCATGAACTTAGAGTTACAAAACAAGTTGGAGTCATTTTGAAACTGGATTTTGAGAAGGCTTATGATAGGGTTAGCTAGGACTTTTTAGAAGAGGTATTGATAAGAAAAGGTTTTGATGCTAAACGGATACAATGGATTAACATGGCAGTAAGAGGAGGTAAGGTCTGTATTGATATAAATGGAGAGAGAGGAGAGTATTTCAGGAGTTTTAAGGGACTTAGACAGGGAGACCCATTATCTCCATTGCTGTTCAATCTAGTGTCTGATACCCTATCTACAATGCTTACCAAAGCTTGTAGAGAAGATGTATTACACGGTTTGATCCCACAACTTGTGGATGGAGGTATTTCTCACCTACAATATGCAAATGATACAGTCATATTCTTGAGTTATGATCCATAAAACCTTCGAAGAATGAAATTGATACTCAACTGCTTTGAAGCCATGTCTGGTATGAAGATTAACTATGATAAAAGTGAAGCATACACGATGGGTCTGGATTTGGTCCAATAGCAGTAGGTGGTAGAGGTATTGAATTGCAAACTAAACAAGTTTCCAATGAAGTATTTACGGATGCTAGTAAGTGATCATAAGATAACAAAAGCACAACTGTGCTATGTGACAGATAAAACAACCAAAAGACTGGTTACTTGGCAATGTGACTATCTATCATCAGGGGGAAAATCAATGCTGATAGAATCATGTTTATCAAGTATTCCCATGTACACTTTGGGGGTGCATCAACTATATGAAGGTAACTTTCAATTGTTGGATACAATCAGATCAAGATTCTTTTGGCAAGGCACAAGAAAGAAAAAGAGGTATCACATGATAAAATGGGAAGCTCTAATCAGACCTAAAGAATTTGGAGGGTTAGGTTTTCTAGATGTTAGAGTTATGAATACATGCCTACTTGGCTAAGTGGATTGACAAACTTGAAAAAGGAGAGGAGATAATCTATCTTTTGCTCAATCTTGAGGAAAAAATATTTGGGGAACAAAAGCATTTTACAGATAAAGAGCAAGAAAGGTTCATAATTCTAGAGATCTCTATTAGATGTTAGAGAAAGGTTTCAAAAAGGAAGAGTGATGGAGATAGTTAGTGGTCAACAAATAAGATTCTGGCTAGATGCCTGGATAGGAGAGTGTCTTCTATACTTGAAGTTCCATAATCTATTTCAGATAATTGTACATCCGTAAATAAAGGTAAATAATGCATACAATGAGGGTGCTTGGGACTTGTAGTTCAAGACAACTCAATGGGCCACTTATCCAAGAGTGGGCCAGAGTCATTAGAGTTATTAACACCTATTTAGAGGGTAGAGATAAATTTTGTTGGTCCTTAGAACAATCCAAGAGATTTTCAACTAAATCACTATATAGATTTTTGACTTTTAATGGAGTCAAAGATCTCCAAATGATGAATGTGTGGAAGAGCTCCATCCCACTTAAAGTTAAGAACTTTATATGGATGGCCACACATGATAGTATTCAATCTGGGGTGCGATTGAAGAAAAAGAAGTGGTCGCTCGGAGATGTGCTACATTTGTGACACTCACAAAACAAATGACCATATCCCCGTTCCAATGCCCCATTGTTGTCTATCTTTGGACATTCCTCAAAACAAGCTTAGGGTGGCATAGATCACCAACAAAATGTGCAGAATTCCTTCTAGAGTTCTTGGAAAATTGCCATGGAGTTAGGCGAAAGATGACATTAGTGATATGTGCAGGTGCTATGTGGACCATTTGGAAGACCAGGAACGATATGGCAATCAACAAGAAGGTGTTGGCATCCCCCAAGGGGATAGTCTACAAGACCATTATCCTACTTAAATCATGGAAGCCACTCCACGAAGCCAAATATGGATCCGGTGCGAGAGGAGATGGTGCAAATAGCGACGACGAGTGATCTAGAAGACCCAAAAGATACCACGATGGAGCAACATAAATGAAAACTGTCTTTAATATTTGCTATATTTTGCTTTGATCCGGATGAACTTTGATGTATTACCTGTTAAGATTATTGTTGGCTTTTGATAGTCGTTTTAGAGTTATGAACTATGCGGGATAGATGTCTGGCAGGCGACACTTATGAGTGCTTTGAAATTGTCATCCTGGCTAAGCCGGTTAGTAAAAAGGGTCATCGGTGTTTGACGCTCTTTCTAATAAAGTCAAATATATGTATATTTTTATGAAAGTAATTTTCAAAACAAATCTATTGATATGATTTTTAGTATTTCCAAACTCATCAACTTAAAAGTTATTCATGATTTATATTCTCAATGTTTGACCGAACCTTTTTCTAAAAGCCCATCTATTTGTGATATGGAGGGAGTATATATAAATGGTACCATTGTGCAATAGCACAACTCCCACATAGAACTATATACAAAGTTGAGTTTGAAAATAAAGGTTTAAACACCAAAAATGAAAAGTTTGAGAATTGAAATGATCATCTCCATGGTTCTAGGATAAAGTTGAGCCTAAAATGCAAGGGTTGAGGATTGAAATGGTTGTCTTAACAATTCTAGGATTAAACTAAGCCTACAGGTAGAGTTTAAAGGCTAAAACAGTCGTTTTAAAAAGCTGAAGTATGAAACTAGGCCTCGAATAGGGGATCAAAATGACTTTTCAACCTAGCAAAATTTCTATTTGAATTAAAAAAAAGTAGCTCCCGCTGCCATCGAAAAAGTCTATTTCCTATCGGGCACAAAGCAATTTTTTCTTACAACTAAAATGTCAAATATTACGCTCCATATTCGGTTGGAAAAATGGTAAATTAGTTACTACTCCCTCGGTTTCAAATTATAGTTTGTTTGACTTTTTAGTCTCAAGTTGATCACTCATCTTATTAAAGCAAATTGTGTAACCATAGTCAAATTTAAGTCATTATCAAGGAACTTTTATTAATTAACAAAGCATCTCACAACAAAAGAAATAATATTTTTCACAAAATTTTCTTGTTACTCCCTTCACACTGAATTTAAACTTTTGTTAGTAAGCACTTCGTCCGCGATGCTCATAGCCCCCAATGTCACATGCGTGACCGATTTATTCGCGTACACCAACACCATTGTATTGGACCTGCCTATGTTGATGCTAACATCACATCTGTTTTGCGCATTACATGAACCGCCTATGTAAGCTCATCGGGGACCGTCGCCTTGTACTACGACCCAACTATATGTAGTGTGTTCTACCATCATGTTGACGGCCTGTGGCGATAAATATCATAGTCACCTAGTCATAACCGTCGGTGCAATGGTTTTAGCCCATCTTGTCGTTTGGGCATATGAAACATCTGTCAAAAGGTGATGACAATGTTGCCTTGCGTCATGATCCTTTGATGATCCTTTTTCCATGTTGGTTTACTAAGCGATTCGGCGGTCATACACTTAATTTTGATCCCTACTTGCATCGGACAAATAGCAACGATGATATAATTTTTTCAACTATGCTTATTTCCCGATATATGGTGGTAGAACTGTACAATGTTTACCGTAATTCAGCTGGGCCTTAATAGCTTAACACACAACATATACAGGTATAAATCATTACATCCAAACATAATGTCCACAAACAAGGTGATAAGTTTGTCAACTGATGTTGCATAACAAAGGTATTGATCTCTATAGAGGTACTGATCTCTATAGACTTACATAATGAAAACAAGGTAGCTAGTTCCTCTTATGTGCCATTGCTAGTTGCAAGGCAAACTACAATGAATGCTTCGTTCAGATTGGTAGTCAATGCATCATGGAACCCCTCTTTTCTTCCTCCCTTAGCCAATTAGGAAAATTGTTCAAAAAGCACTCAAACTCCACAACCTACACAAAGAAACAAAATTAATGAACACATCATCACTCCTTTAGTTAGCAAGCCCAAATTAGCCTATATGTAGAATCAAAATGATTACCTACTTGAACAACAACATGTCGTAACAACAAATTATGAACACATCACTGCTCTCCTAATTTCTCACAAAGGAACATAAGGAAGATAGTGAGGTCTACCATCCATACGTAATAGTTTCCAACTAAGGAGGACATGAACTTTGCTACGGTTCATATCATATCCAATCAGTATTTTGTCCATCATAACAAAGGAAAATCAAATTCTATTCAAGGTGAACTGCAATCACTCTGTAGGCCACATCGCAAACCTCAATACCTATTTCAAGTTGTGCTGTCCAAATAGCTGCAGTGTGGTCACCTTATGCTCCATTTGTCAACAACAACATATATAACATTTACATGAAACAACTGAAATATTTGAAAATTCATGTGCAATATACGTGCGTAGTCATTACAATATATGCAACATTTAGATAAAACAAATGTCTAGATGAAATATAAATACTAATGGATATGGATATGCTGGCTCAAAGCTCAATGTCCCCGGTGTCCTGGGAGCAGCAAATGGCGCATGCAAAATGCAGGCTCCTGTGCTACTCTCATGAACTCCCATTCCCTCTAAGTTCCATGTGCTCGAGCATGCACATCCCAAGCATGACGATGTAGGGGAAAAGAACCTTGGCCTCCGCGCTACCACATAGAGTACTTGTTGGATGGACGACACTTAACAAACAGGCAGCCTACGTCGTATGATGGAGTCCCACCTGGCAGGCGCTTGTGCAGTCGAGGAATAGGATTAGTGGAGGACTGACCAGAGGGACTTGGCTGGCCAATGCTATCTGGCACTCGTTGTCCTCTATTTTCATCCTTTAAAAGAAATATTCCGTCTTGGTCATCAAGATTTTCTCACCAATTTCTCCTCCCGCCCCATACATCCTCCATATCTTATCCTCTATTTGTAGGACCCATGGCTCATACTCTAGTTCTAATTTCTACCCACCCGACCCGGTCTCTCTCTCTCTCTCTATTCTGTCTCTCTCCCCCATAGGTTTGGAAACAGAGCTCGTTCTTCTTCTTCGTTCGATGGAAATAGAGGAGGGTGTCACGATGAAGCTCGACCACGCGGCGCCCGGATGGCGCGGCGGCGGCGGCTCGCGATCTCGACCACGGTGGCCACACTAGGATAGCGCGCGGAGGCCTTCTCCCCCATGTGACGGCTGCCTGAAGCTTGACCATGGCGCCCGGACGGGATGGAGCATGACGACGCCGCTGCGAGCTTGACCACACGATGGCCCCGGCGGAGTGCAGTAAAGCATGGTCACGCCGAAGATGGTGGCGGCGCTGCTGAGCCGGCGGGCGCATGCGCTCGCCCACGCCGGCATGGGAGCCCCCTCCCCTCCTCCCCGCCTCGCTCCATCTCGGTGGGGTGGCGCTTGCGCAGCGTAACATAGGCAAGGGTGCTCATGGCCCCAACGCAACGACAGGCTCACGGGCGGCGCATGGCCCTCCACCTACCCCGTAGGCGAGCGGCCGTAGCGAACGGGTGGCTTGGTGAGCCGCGAAGCGACAAGGCGGGCGGCTCACGAGCGGCCGATCGCGGGCGGCAGCCTTGGCGGTGTCCTCTCTCTCGATTTGGCATACGCGAGGGCAGGTGCCGGGCGGCCATGAGTGTTGGGGCCCGTGAGGTGGGGCTGGCCGGGGCATAGTGGATGCCCCCGATCCCGCTAGATTTCCGGGACATGCGGCGCTCCTGGGCGGCGATACGGGATGACTATGCGGTAGTTTTTCCGATAAATTCATCCTAGAGGATGGGTACATGATCCCAAAGTCAGCTAGTTTAAGGACTATCCATCACACATGCTCCTATATGAGGAGCATGGCCATGCTAAGGGAAAAAGTGTTGTCGTATGGGGACCTATGACCACAACACGTGCCCATGTTCATAGATTTTACTATGCATCTAAATAATTATATTCTAAAAAGTAATTTGCATGATAAACCTAATGTTACTTATCTAGTGTTATAATTATTTATACTTTTAAATATATGGTAATTGTATTGTACCGGCATCCACCCATCCGGACGCCACACGGGCGGGTGGTCGTGGTCCAATTAGGCCGACGTAGATACGTAAGAAGCGCACCATTCTTACGTGCTTATCATTTTCCATTCGCCTATGCTGCCTCATCTACTCGTTGCTACGTGGCTACGCTCTAGGACGTAACACGGAGATGGGCGCCACACTTCGCATCCAACTTCGGCGCCGCTTCGTTTTTTGATGTTTCGGTATATATTTTTTGATGTTGCGGTACATATTCGGGGGTGTTTTCCAAGTGTTTCAAAATCATGTTTCAAATGTTTCAACTATGATTAGACATGTATTATGACCGTTGGTTTTGAATGTTTCAAAAAGTAGATTGGCGGTTTCATCTCACGTGCCTCACCTTCACCATCTTCCTCATCCTCCTAGCACCCGGTATATTTTTTTGATGTTGCGGTACATATTCAGGGGTGTTTTTCAAGTGTTTCAAAATCATGTTTCAAATATTTCAACTATGATCAGATGTGTGTTCCAGCTTGTTGGTTTTGCATGTTTCAAAAATAGATCGGCGATTTTATCTTTGTCTTAAGCTTTTTTCTACCACACCTTCACCATCTTCCTCATCCTCCTAGCACCGGCTACACATCCGCCTCCCTCTACCTCTTTTTTTTCTTAGATGTTTGGCTTTGCCAAATGTTGTAGTCATGTTCTTTGCTGCAGATCTTTGAAGCGCGTGCATGCACATGAGTAGCTCACGAAGGGGAGTGCGGCCAGGACTCCCTACGTGGCGGCATAGGATGCATATGCTCGGTGGGACACAAATGCGGGGAGAGGGCGTCCGAATGCCTCACGTTCTATTCCTATGGAGGATGGGCGGGTTTGGAAGGGCCAGGTGTGAAGGGCCCATCGTCCCGAGGCAGGGTCCGTCCGGACGTTCAAGCGCTATGGTTGTCGTTAAATTGAATATAATGGTTAGATTTGACTAACTTAATTCTATATGATGCTAGAATTGACGTAAAAAGGAAAAATTGTCCCTTTGAGTCCTTAAACAAT